>PVIJ01008388.1:0-74686 GCA_004024925.1 Scalopus aquaticus | reverse complement strand
CCCCCCCACCGGCTGAGTGTCTCTCCTGTTTGGTTTCCTTATAGTCCTGTTATAAGTGAAACCATTCGATATTTTTCTCTTAATTTCTGGCTTATTTCACTGAGTATGATCCCCTCTAATTCCATCCATGTTGCTGCAAATTGCATGTGTTTATATTCTTTGAATGCTGAATAGTATTCCTTTGTGTATATGTATCACATCTTCTTGATCCAATCATCTATTTTTGGACATCTGGGTTGCTTCCATACCTTTGCTATTGTGAACAGTGCCGCAATGAACATACGGGTGCATGTATCCTTTTGGATTAGTGTTTTTGTGTCCTTTGGGTAGATTCCCAAAAGTGGTATTGCTGGGTCGTATGGAAGCTCCATGTTTAGTAGTTTGATGAATCGCCATACAGCTTTCCATAGTGGTTGGACCAGTTTGCATTCCCACCAGCAGAACAACACTTTATTCTTTGTTGGTGAAATGAAGGTACCTTCCCTTTCTGGTATCCAAAACTGATGAAGTTGTTACTTTAATATTATTTCCTTTTCTTCTTTGTTAAAAGAGGGAAAATTTTTACCTGAGGCTTTTCAAAGTCATTTTGCGTGGCTACGGTCTATCTTTGTAACTTCTTTTTATTCAAGTTAATTGATAAAATAAAGTTGTATATTTTAAATATTACTTAGATAATGGGGATTTTGGAAAATTATCATATTAGCATAAAGTGCTATTTAATTCTTAGGAGATTTATTTATGCATTTTTGTTAGACTTACATTCAACATTTGGAGTGATATTTTAAAAAATGAAGTACTACTTTTTAAAACTAGCTTCTGAATAAAGTAAGAAGCTAGTTTTAAAAAGTCATGATATTTAATTCCAAATGAAAGCAAACACCAGTGTGTTTTTAATTTATTTAGATTACTCCTGGATTATATATCTTATATTTTTATTTTAGAAAACATACAATTTATATAGCTTTTTTAAAAATGCAGTATGTAGGGATACAGTATTAAAAGTCATTAAGGAGTACTCTCTTCAATAATGACATTTTAGGGTCATTTGTTCATAGCAGTCTTTCATGGAGGAGTGCAAAGATAGAGCCTGGATGGGGTAAAGGTGCTTGTGCCAATTGAGTTATTCACTGGAATTTCAAAAGTTCAGATATACTTAAATCATTAATATCTAGAAGAAAATCATATGGCACTAAAAAATATCTGATTTCTAAAATAACCACAGGAATAGCATTCTCAGTGTGCATTACTGTATGCTCCAAAGTACAGTAAAAACAAAATGAAATTGGTCCCTACATACAATCTTGCAATTATAACCAAAAGCTTATAGTGTTGAATACTAAGTAGACAAGAGAAATTCATAACAAGTAAAACTGGGTGGTTTGAACAGCTTGATCAATGATTTGACTCAAAATAGAATGACTTCTCTAAAATACTTCTTGTCAGACTGTTAGGGTGGAAATTATAATATGACTTTCATATATTTAGTTATAAATACATTAAGTTATATTCTAAAATTGCCACTGTTTTGTGATAACTTAGTGTGTTCTATATTTAAATGTTTTACACAAAAAATGTGCACAATTAACATCCTTTAAGGGGAGCATGTTATTCCACTTATTATTGTAGGGCATCTTTGTGAGCTCTTAAAAGTGTCTGCTTGTAGGCGTATTTCTTGTTAGCAAGCTATGAGTACTTTAGATTTTAGCAATCGTGTGTATGTGTTCTTTTAAACATAGCAATATGAATATCAACATTTATATCAATTAAAGCACTATAGCTAGAGTAATATAAGTTCATCTTGAGTTACAGAAGAGATGATTTTTCTTAAGTTGATTGTGAATGTAAATATTTTTAATTGAGCTATTTACAAATTTATATAGCAAATTTCTGCTAAATGAAAATCATACATACAGCAATATGTAACTCAACCTAGAGTTTTCATATTGGAAGTGTTATAGTAACATCAACTGGACAAGGTAATCCTTTCTGGGATAGCAGACACAAGTCAGTAGTTGTTTTTTTTTTTAAGGAGTTGTTTATTTATGCATACAAGAACTGGGGTGTAGGCCAGAGGCACAGGGGTATTAGAGGACTCACCAGAGACGGTGGGAAGCAGAACAGGCAGATCCACTGAAATACACTGCTAAGGGGAGCAGCAGGTGAGACAGGAGAGGTCTGCTGTGGCTGCAGTGGCTGACAATAGCTTAATAGTGCTAAGACTTAACCCCTGTGTCACCAGGGAAGCCCCCAAAAGTCAGCAGTTTCTTTAAGGGCAACAGTTCCATTAGAAGTGGCTGGCAGGAGTCAGAGACAACCTACTTTGTTCATAAGAGGCCCTGGACCTAGAAGTGCTGTTGGGGCCAAAAGGAGAGTAATGGGTAAGTGTGGCTCTTTAGAAAGGAGAAAATCTTGGGAAAATGGAGTTTCTTTTTACATTCAAAGAGATATTTGCAGGCTTATTTATAATACTTTTAAATGAACAGAACTTTTAAAAACAAAGTTTTTTTTAAAGATAGGAAATGTAATTTTGGGAAATCTATTTTGAGAAGAAAACCTCAAAAATAATATTTATTGATAAAAACCAGAAGGAATAATTTGTACACTAACACCCTTTCTCCTGGAATGAAAGGGCATATAACTTCTACACTTAAGACAATATGCAAAAGGTCGAACATGATATTCTACCTGTGCCTATGTTTCGGTAATGACAGTACTTTTTTCCCTATAACATGAAAAAGTGTTTGAGTAGTACTGTATTCAAATAGGTAAATATCTATAGTTTCCATATTTTCCAAAAGTATACTCAAATAGTCTAACTGAATTTGGTATTATCAGAAATGACCACCATATTTGTGGCTAAAATGGTCCTCGTTTTGTCATTGCATCATATTGGTGCACACATATTTTGATGAGTAATGATGAAGCAAGGATCCCTAGAACTCTCCTACTGTCAAGTAAACTCCTGCAAAATCTGACCAGGCCAATCCTGGGGTGACTTCACATTTTGCTTCTATTTATTGGGAAGAGATGTGTGCTTGAATATTTCCCAGGATAACTGTTCTTAGCAGGTCTCTGCCAGACCTATTCTCTCCTTTCAACTCTTGTTTTCTTAGGAACTTCAGTTCTCTTGACTCCCTCCTACTTGGTGATCTTAAAACTCAGAGGTTTTAAAAAAGTATCACTTCCCTTTAAAATATTTGAGGTTCCAATTCCAAAGGAACCATTTACTTAAAAGTAATCATGTAAAATCTGAAGGAATACCCAGGGGATTGTTGTGTGTTTTCCTCATTTAAGACAGGGTGAAAAGTGTCCTGAAGCATTAGATGCAAGGTCAGAATGAAGGTGATTAACATATTTCAGGAAGTAGGGAGTAAATGGAGATGAAGAGAGTAAACCCAAATATGCTACAAGAGCCAGAATTAAGTGCACATGTGTTATAACTACCAGTTTCTGTTGGGAGTAAAATTGAAGTTGACTCATCCGAGGCTTGTGTATTTTCCATGTGAGTTCTGTGGCCTGTGATTGCACATGAGCACAGGAGAGATCAAATAGAGCAATTTGTAGTAGTTAAGTGATGGGGAGGAGTAGCTTAGGCGATTCTGAAATGATACTGATCAAGGAACAACAGGGAGAGAAGACAACCTTTGAAGTAAAGGAGGTCTATAGCAGCAGGTGAGTGTTCCTATGCAGTAGCACTTATTTAGTCAGCTTGGCAGAAGAGGAAGTAGAGCATTAAGATCAGTGCCAGGGAGGGAATCAAGAAAAAGGGTGAATAGAGTTGGAGTATCAAAAATGAAGTGTCTTGAGGAAATTAGTTAACTCCAATTCTTTGACTTGTCTCAGCTTCCAAATATAATTAATTGCAACTACAATTTTAACTCTTGACTCCCATGTACAATTACATTGTTTATTGAATTCTGATTGGGAAGATAGAATTAACGTTTACTTTCATATAAAAACTATTGCAGTATTAATAAAAAAAAACCTGTTGTCATTACTCTCATAGTTTAAGTTGTTTGCAACCAAAAAAAAAAAAAAACCCAAACAAAACAAAACCTCAAACATAAGACTCAAAGGCAAGAATAAAAATTCATTTTAATTTGGTAGTGAATATGTATGTGTGATTCTCCCACAAATCCTAATGAGATTTAAATCAAATGATCTGTATGTAAAGGACTTTAAATTCAGGATTCTCAGACACAGTCCAGTTTGACTTTAACATTTTAGAGATTAAAAAAAAAGATACTAATTGCATTATAAATTAATTCCCTCTTAAGAAATCACTCAGAGTGTGAGACTTATGTTTAACCAGTCATTTAAGCTATCTCGCGGTCCATTTGGTGAATACATTCTCTTACTACTAGAGGTATGTTTTCTCAGTGCAAGCCATTGGATTTATTTTAACAGTGATCTTAATATTTAAATGAAGTGTTCCCCTTTTCAATGAATGATTGTTTATCTATTGAAAGGTAATAGGGTTTCGAATCACTTTACTTGATTAGAAGCTTATACTGTTAATTGGGATTAGCACCAGTGAATTTTATAACAGAGGATAACTATGAGTGTGAGCAATACTTTGTTTTGTTGAATATGAACTTTGCCACAGTGATTCTATAATAAATTTGAGGTTAAAATGTTATAATGAAATGCCTCACTGAAGTGAAAGTGGTGGTCTTTCAGTTACCTAAAAGATATTTACTGAGTATTCCTAATATGCCAGGCACTAGGCCAAATACAAAGGGTGAAGAATGAAGAAGAAAGTTAAGGCTACCATGACCCAGGTATTTGCGGGCAGGTGCATTTGTTGCTGCACACCCCTTCCTGGAGCATGGTCAATAATGCAGATACTCTGCCCTCCTGGACTGTGGTCATTAATGTAGATACTCTGCCCTGCTGAGTGCTTTCTTAAACCAGTGCTCTGGGCAGCCAGTATAGTTGCTTGGAGCTGAAACCTGTTGACCCTTTTGTAAACTGTTGTTATTATATTGAAGTCCAATTGGTAAAGATAGATTTCTTAGAAAAAATTTTCTAATTAAGAAGTTAGATTAAATGATGCTGAAAGATATTGTTATTTGCTTCAGTTGGACTGAGTCATTGATTTTCAGAAATGTGTTTAGACAAACACAAATGCAGTAGATGATTTCTCACTTTGGATAAACCATAATTTCTTAATAAACAATAAAAGGAGTCACTAGATGAAAATAGAGTTTTTTTTTTTTTTAATCTTTGCATGAGGGAGCTTTCTAAGTATTAACATAGAGAAAGAAATCAAAAAGGAAAAGATCGGGCCTCCTTGATGGTGCAGCGGGTTAAGCGCAGCACTATGAAGCTATCCAGAGCCACTGCAGCAGGAGTTTGATGCCCAACCAGGGAGATTCCCACATGGCGCAGCAGGCCTCTCCTGCCTCGCCCACTGCTCCCCTCAGAGTGTACTTCAGTTGATCTGCCTGTTCTGCTCCCCACTCTGTCTCTGGTGAATCCCACACCTCTGGTCTATACCCTAGCTTGTATGCATAAATAAAAAATCTTTTTTTAAAAAAGGAAAAGATCAAAAGATATGTATCATGTGAAGATTAAAAATTATTTCATATCAAAAAACATCAAAAACAAGAAGTAGAAGGCAAGCACAAATTCAGGGGAAAATTTTTCATTTTTAATGAATGGAAAGACATACAGATTTCAATTATAATTTAGTAATGATTTTCCCATTTTAGTTAGTGAAGGAGATATATAAATTTGCACTGGAAGTTCTGGCCAAATATCTGAACACAAAAGAAATCATCAGAGTCAATGAAGAATTTTTACTGGTCTCCTTGAAATATTAAAAATGCCTTATAGATTATGACCATTATTCCTTTGCATGCAGTGACTTTAATGGATGTTTTTAATTCCTAAGTGTGTTGAGAACACCATTAGAATTTTCTTTCTTTTTTTTTTTTTTTAAAGATTTATTTATCTATGCAAACAGCTAGGGTACAGACCAGAGGCATGGGGTGGCGAGAGGGTTCACCAGAGACAGAGCGAGGAGCAGATCGATGGAAATACACTGCTGAGGGGAGCAGCAGGCAAGGCAGGAGATGTCTGCTGCGCCATATGGGAATCTCCCTGGCTGAGCGTCGAACTCGCATCTCCACTGTCGACAGCTCCACAGCGCAGCGCTTAACCACTGTGCCACCAGGGAAGCCTAGAATTTTCTTGAAATATTTTAAACATTTTATTTCGGGCTGCCCTGGTGGCACAGGGGGTTAAGTCTCAGCACTTTTTTTTTTTTTTTAAAGATTTTTTATTTATACATACAAGCTGGGGTACAGGCCAGAGGTGTGAGGCGGCGAGAGGGTTCACCAGAGACAGAGTGGGTAGCAGAACAGGCGGATCAGAAATACACTGCTGAGGGGAGCAGCGGGCAAGGCAGGAGAGGTCTGCCGCACCATGTGGGATCTCCCTGGCCGGGTGTCGAACTCGCGTCGCCGCTGCCAACAGCTCCACAGTGCAGCGCTTAACCACTGCGCCACCGGGGAGGCCCCCTCAGCACTTTGAAGCTGTCCGCAGCCACTGCAGCACACGTTCTATCCCCAGCCAGGGAGATTCCTACATGTTGCAGAAGACCTCTCCTGCCTTACCCACTGTTCCCCTCAGCAGTGTATTTCAGTCAATCTGCCTGTTCTGCTCCCCACTCTGTCTTTGGTGCATCCTTTCAACACCCACACCTCTGGCCTACACCCCAGTTCTTGTATGCATGAATAAAGAAAAATAAATTAAAAAAAATATTTCAAGTTATTATTTTCATAGGGAAGTATAATGTGACTTTTCTATAAAATTAATCATTGAATCCAAAATTAAACTTGTGCGTTTCTTCATTATCTCTAATAAAACCATCATTGCTTTTGTCAGGGTCCTTTAATTTTAGACAGCTTTCAGAATTTCTATTTTTATATTAATAACTATCCCAATTTACCTTTCATCTTCAATTCACTCTGTATCTTGCCTAAACTGACTTTTAACTTTAGAAAGAAGTGTCCCCTTTCATTTTGATGACAATGTGGTGAAATTTTAAGATTTAAGGACAGAAAAACTCAGCTGTGTTTATAATTATAGATTCAAACAGGCTCTTGCCCAGTCATTCATTTCTGCTCAGGTATCCTAATTTTAGAGGGTATCTTCATTTGTTCCAGAATCACCTTGGACTTGGGTTCCCCAAGGTGCTGGAAGGTTGAAATTTTATTCCCATCTATCTGAAGATTCTGTCACTACTGTTGCGGCACCCTGTCTTCTGTGCTCCTTTGAATTCCCCAAGCTCTTTCTTTAAGAAGTAATAAAAATGAGGGAGAACTTGAAATATTAGGTTTGGAATTACATAAAAATGGTTAGTTTGTGTGCTAGGAAAGTAGATTTTAGTCCTTTAGGTTATTTTGTTAACAGTCAAGGCGGCCTCTGTAAGTCACAGTGAATCTTTCCCAAATACATTTTATATTTTACAGTAAAACTAACATAGCAGGAAATTTCCTGCCTGAAGCAGTCAGTGTGATATAACCGAGTTCACGATCTCATTGCTAAAGTATGCTGAAGTATGCTGCAGTATCTAGCTTTTCCCCACCTTAACACTCATTAAACAGTGTCCCCATCATTTATCCACTATAGTATTACAGCACCGTTGTTAACTATAAGTGAACTGATTGGCTTTTCTCAATATGGGCACAAATAGATACCCTGATTGCCTGGGAATTTTAATCTTTTTAACTTTTAATTGTAGTTAATTATGATCATGGATTCTTTGACTAGAATCCATGTACTTGGGAAATATGCTTGCAATGTGAGCACAAAATAAGAATTAAGCAAATCTATAATTTTGAAAATCTCAAAAAGCTTTACAAGAGATAATAGAACCTAAGACAGCAAGGATGGTTATTTTCAGTATGATCAGAGGGTAGTGTAGGTACAGAGGCCTTTATACCCAAACTGGATTAGTGGAGCTGGGGTTAGAATTCTTTGCTTCACATAGAAGTGATATGATTTTCTTCTGAAACAATATTTCTTCTATATGTTTAAACATGTATGTTAATTATTCTTCCTTTAATATTTATAGGATAAATAGACTATAACAATCTATGACTGTTAAAACTTAAGGATTATGAAAATAGGTATGGAGAATATTTTCTCTCCTGTAGGACAAATTCCCACAGGATAAAAACTGGCTATAACCTTGAAATTGCTGTTGAGTTTTGTACCTGGTTGACCTAAGAGAGAAAATGCCACTGAAGTAGCATTCTGCTTTTATTACATAATACTATGATGATATTGCTAACAAACGAGAAAGAAAATAATACTTATGTATTTCTTGATGTTCTTTCCCTGAAGAATTTTTCTTAATTCATATATGCGTATATATACTAGGATATATGTATACATAAATTTTCTTATGATAGTTGGGAGGGATCTATAATGCTATGTTTTTACATATGTGCTGAAAGAGGGTACTCATAAAAATATATGTATCTATCTGAGCATATGTCAGTTTTTAGAATAAAATGAATATTTTTGTGTGAGAGAATACATAATCTCCTATATACTGTCCCCAAATTCCTACCATTTACATTCCTGAAAGGAAGACTATAGCTATTTCGATAAATTTTATGTTTCAGAGGTTCCTATGGGAGACAATCCAAATACCCATCAACTGGTGAATAGATAGCAAATTGTGGTACATACATAAAATGGACTAGTGCTCAGCAATTAAAAGGGGCAAGTCACTGTTATATGCAGCAACATAGGTAAATCTCAAATGCATTATGCTAAGTAAAAGAAGCCAGACACAAAAGTGTTACATATTGTTTACTTCCATTTATGACATTCCTGGAAAAAACAAAAATATAGAGACTGAAATCACATCAGCATGACTGGCAACAGAGAGAAGAAATTGACAGCAAAAGGACACAAGGCAACTTTTTTCAATGTTGGAGACATTTTATATCTTGACTGTTGCAGTGGTTATATGTATACTACTATAACACTGTCAAAAGACATTATTTGAAAAGGGTGAATTTTACTTTTTGTAAACTGTATCTCATTAAATCTGATCTAAAAAGTTGTGATATACCAAGTAGGTCTTTAACAAGTGTTAACTTGCTGTTAATATCTGTTACTTGCTTAGTCACTAGCTCTTTATATCTGTGTTCTTAGTTACAAGCAAAGAAACTGACTTTGGCTGATTTTAGCAGAAGAGAAATTTACTTCAATGACATTGGGTACCTCAAAATTTATAGGAAGGGTGAATAAGCAGACTTAGAGGACATAAATAGTAGAGGCTAGGAAGTACCCAGTATAATAATATGGAGCCTGTCTGGAGAGACAGCTGCTACCTTTGCTTCTGAACTCTGGGTTCATTAGTTTGCTCCTCTGTTATTAAGAGTTCTGGAAACAATATTGAAGTCACACCACTGCCACTTCTGTGCTGGTCTACTTTATTTTGGCCCTGCAACTATTTGAACTGCCTATACCTTCTGCCAGAATGTCTTGTTGGTCCCTGATTCTTCCTTGTCACAGCCTGAGAGTAAAGATTCAGAGTAGGAATGTCTGATTGGCCAAACCTTAAGTCAAATGCTTTATCCTGGCTGCAAGGGAGGCTAGAAAAGTGAGTGTCTGATATTTTCAGTTTCTGTACTGTGTCCTGTCAAGACACCTAAAGTTTACAAGCAGTTCACACGTTGGTCAGAAAAGTCCGTTATATCCATGTAGCCATCAAAATATGAACGAAGGTTACAACTGACTATCTCTAGCCCTTATCCTGCTAGTGAATAGGCTAGAATTCTATTAATTTTTATAACTGTATGATGCTATATTTGAGTATGTCACAGTTTATCGCTTGACTACAATGGTTATTTATTCTTGCAGTCATTATTGAGGCCCTGGCCTCTCAGTTCTACACACTAGTCATCATGTACAGAGGGTACAGCAGAGAAGGCAAACAGGCCTACTTCTTGCCCTTGAGAAGTCTCTAGTCTCCTCAAGGGAATTAGGCATGTGGAGTACAATTAAGAATTGTTTTGTGTATGTTTAACAATTCCCAACATCCAGAGAGAGTCAAGCATTATTAGGTTTGAAGATGGGGGCCTGTGGAGAATATAGGAGTTTTTAATACAGAGATAACATCAGGCTTTTATGTGGAGATAGGGAAAAAAGTGACTTCAGAAAAAATAACAGAAGTCCAAAAATGGCAAACTGTGATTAAGGAAAAAATTAATGAAGAGAAGAAAGTCAGTGTTAGGAAGTGTAATGTAAGCATAAGCGCAAAGAAATACTTAACTGAAAAAAGTTAAAATACTAGAAATATAGAAGCTACAGTATAAAAAAAGTACTCATTTGAACAATTGTGAAGAAAATTCTAATCATAGAATCTGAGGGAAAAGTTGAAAGCAAAATTAAACTACATGAGAGAAAAAAAATAATCTGTGTGTTGCAGGAAGAGAGAAAGTCTCAAGTTTCTCAGATTCAGAGTTAGTGATGGAGCAGAGGAGTAGATGATAGGTTAGTGTTTTCAGAGTCTGAACTCTTAATGATTACACATTACTGCCCCTTTAAATCAAAGAGGTATAATTTCTGCAAATAGTCATTAAAACAAATCTTGGCAGTCTTGTCTCTTTTCTAAGTGATGTAATTGTTAGCTTCATGATGTTAGTTCAGTTTGTGCTTTACATACCTTCTTGGTGAATAAGGTGTTATTATGAATATATCAATTATGCAGTTTCTGAGACCTTAACAGTTTTCCTAATTTTCTAGATGTTTCTTAATGGCCCAAGTATAGCAACAACACATTGTTTACAGCATTTGTCTTTTAAAAGAATATGTTTTATTGAATATGATGTACTTACCATAAAATTCACCCTTTTAAAGAGTACAGTTCACTGATTTTTAGAATATTCAGTAAGTTGTACAACTATAACCACTCTATATTTTTAAAACATTTCATCATTCTGGGGCCTCCCTTGTGGCACAGCAGTTAAGTGCTGCACTGTGGAGCTGTCAGCGGCAGTGACGGGAGTTCGATGCCCAGCTGGAGAGATTCCCACATGGCGCAGCAGACCCCTCCGGCCTTGCTCTCTGATCCCCTCAGCAGTGTATTTCTGTCGATCTGCCTGTTCTGCTCCCCACTCTGTCTCTGGTGAACGCTCTTGCTGCCCGGCGCCTCTGGCCTGTATGCATAAATAAATCTTAAAAAAAAAAATTTCACCATTCCAAAAAGAAACTTCAACAGCCACTCTGCATTCCCTCCTACCACCACCTTCTGGCAACCACTAATTTACTTTCTGTTTCTGTGAGCTTGTCTGTTTTGGACATTCCATATAAATGGAATCATATGATCTATAGCCTTTTGTGAGTAACATCTTTCACAAGCATGTTTCCAAAGTTCACTCATGTTGTAATATGTTTCAGTGCTTTATTCCTTTTTTAATAAAGATGTGGTGAAGCATATATAAAATTACTCTGTTAACAAATTTCAAGTAGGCAGTTTTGTGGCATTAAATATATCCACACTGTTGTCCTTCATTCCTTTTTATTGCTGAATAATATTCCATTGTGTGGCTAGATAATATTTTTTTGACTCATTATTTGATGGATTGTTTCTACCTTTTGACTGTTATGAATAATTCTACTACTAATCTTAGGCCCTTGTTATAGCAGTTGTGTCCTGAGACTGTCAAGTCTTTATTATTCATTGTATTTGCTATTGATATGAAATATCTCTGTCTTGATAAGGAAGATATTTGGACTTGTATTTTAAGCACCTCTCAGGCTGATGAGGTTAGTTGTTCCTGGGCAATTACTTCTCTTGGTCTATGAGCAGATGGTGATAACTCCATTTCAAGATGAGAAAACTAAATGTAGCTCAAACTATTGTTATGAAAAGCAAACTGACCAAGGAAAGTGAAATGATATCAAATGGAGGGTATTGGGGATAGAAGGTTGTTTTTTATAGGGGAAAGAATCAAAGTTGGGATATTTTGGCAGCTATAGATTGAAATTTGAAGTTAAAATTTGGGCTTTACCCAGTTTTCTTCATCTTTCTGTTGGAATCCCTTGTTCTCTCATCTCCAGAATTTTCTTACCACTTTATCAGAGCAGTTCCACTTGCTTGTCCTTTTCCTCCTTTCCCTCAAAACTATCCCCTTAGTTTATCAGCTTGCTCTGCACCATATAAAAAACTAGTTAGCTCATGTTGCTTAGTTTGTTTGCTTTTTGGTGGCATGAGGGGAACTTTTTTGTTTGTTTGTTTGTTTTGTTAACCCAAATCTGTAAATGATGGAATGCCAGGTAATCTAAGGGACAGATGTTGAGGCATGACAGGCTTTTCTTGATTCATACCCCTCAATATATTTTAAACCTATTTATTTAAAAAAATACAATCGAGATAGGCAGGGAAAAGATGAGTCTGAGATTTTTATAACCCTTTAAGAATGTTTCTCTATCCACAAAACTCAGGAAGGAATGGCAGAACATAAAGGTGAATCATAAAGGTGTTAGTCCAGTACAAAAGTGGAAAAAGAAGTGTCTCAATTCAACCCTGTTTCCAGAAGAAATAATTTTTTTTAAAGATTTATTTATGCATACAAGCCAGGGTACAGTCCAGAGGTGTGGGACGGCGAGAGGGTTCACCAGAGACAGAGTGGGGAGCAGAACAGGTAGACTGAGTGAAATACACTGCTGAGGGGAGCAGCAGGCCAGGCAGGAGAGGTCTGCAGCGTCATGTGGGATTCTCCCTGGCTGGGCGTCGAACTCGCGGTGTTGCTACGGACCGCTCCACAGCGCAGTGCTTAACCACTGTGCCACCAGGGAGTTCCAGGAAATAATATTTTTAATGGAGACTGGATAGCAGGCAGGAAAGTATGGTGAATTAGGGGGCAGTTTTAGAGCTTGGGAGATTTAGAAGAGGCTGACAGAGCTAGATGAGTCAGTCCCATCTCTGATGGAGGGAGAGGGAGAATTTGGTCACCACATGCCATTTCATTTTAACCCTGGAAATTATCGGTGGTAGCAATTTATACAGTCACTTATGTTTATTTAGTTACTATGTATCACAATAGTGATTATGCATTATAAAGTTGTTATTTTATTAGAAAACTGCACAGAACCTTTGTAGTTGAGCATGTTGCTCAGTTGCTATGGAGAAAAAGCATTACTGATGGATAAGAGTATTGGGAGGCCGGTGAAACTTTGTGGCACTCTATAAATCACAGCATTCTTTTCAGCAATCATTTAATGAAGCAATGTGCTACGTACACCTGTAGATATTTCTGAGAAAGCCAGGGTCCCAACATAACAAGGCTTATGATTTGGTGTGTGAATATCAAATTATTATAATAAACTGTGCGAAGTACTCAAAATTATAAGCAGGACACTTTGGGAACACAACTCAGGGTGAGAGTGATCGGGGAGGCTTTCTGGAGGAAGTAACAGTTAACTTTCTTAAATAATAAGTAGGAACTGGTTGGGCACAGGAATTAGAGCTGAGGGACATTACAGGTACTTTTGCACTTATTGCTAACCCAGGGAGGGACCAATAAGCATCCGTAGGGTGGGAAAAGAGATATAAAACAATACACTTGATCCTGCTGACAAAGACTACATGGTTCACTTAGTGGAGATGCATTTATTCTTTTGTACCACTAGGGTGTCATTTAGTGAATTACCGGCCTCTTCCATTGTACAATATGGTACGCTAGCGGCTTGATAAAATTAATGCACCCCAACAAGTGAGCAATTTACTTTCTTCTAACAAAATCAGGACCAGTAAGTTGCTATGCCTTCTTTTAGCTAGGGCTCTATATCAAAAACAACCTTTTGAAAACAAAATTCTAAATGGAATTTTATGGACAGTCTTCAAATTAAAATGTTTAGATGTTCATGTTCCTAAATGTCATAATAAAAAATGGGATTAATTGGTTGATGGTGAACTTAGTGCTTAAAATTACCTTGATAAGCTTCACTCAAACTGAAATATCCAGCAATAGGGAGTTGGTTGAATAAATCATGGTATGCAGTCAGATACTGTTTAGCTTTAAACAGGAAGATTTTAGAAGAATATTATGACATAGAAAGATCCTCTCTGTTTTGTGAAATGTCAAAGAACAATCTACAAAATGATTAGTGAATGATTGGCTTGACTTTTGCCAAATTTTATATTAAATGATATGTTTCAGGCCTCAGTAGTACAGGAGAATAAGAGACCCTATCTATTCATACTCTCCAAATGATAATTCATCTGCCCTGCCCTTCCCAACTTGTCAGATTCTGGTTAATCTTGGAAAACCTCCCCAGTTATTTCTGAGAGACCTAAATGTCATCAGTGACTACCATAAAATGCTGCCTATCTTACTGTCTTTAGCTTACCTTTGTTGATAACGCTGCCCTTGTTGACCTTACTGAAGGTGCTGCTGAGAACCTTAGAGCTTGTCAGAGAAGCTACCTCTGGAGTCTGTCAAAACCCTTAATTTCAGGGTGTCGGAGGTACTGGGTTCTGTTCAGAAGTGGGTAAAAAATGGCTTCCTTCTCAGATCTGAATTTCTAAGAACAAAGGCCACACCCACTCAAGCATTTCCTCTGGTTGTGGATCTTTTTTTTTTTTGTTTTATCTTTTATCCACAAGGGCTCAAACTCAGCAGATCAAAGCAGAAATTGCCAATCTCTTCAAACCAACATGATGTTTTCTGTTTTACTTTCTGGGTGATTGGCACCATCTTCTGCCTCGTTACTCAAGTCAGAAGCCTGAGAGGCATTCTAGACTCCTCGTTCCTTCACATTTAGCCTCACATCCTCTTCATTCTTCTTTATAGCTCTCTTGGAAATCCATTCATTCTTTTTATCTACACTGTTGCCCAGAATTTGGACTTGCATTTCTCATCTGGTTTATATTAATAGCCTCCTAATCATTCCTGAAGCTTCCAGTCTTTTTTTCCCTTCTGATTTAGCCTTCACACTTCATTTGCATTGAATCCATAGCCCTTTATGTTCTAGTCCTGGTATATCTCCATACTTTCTCCTGCCACTCAGTTTCCCCACAAATATCCTTTTGAGTGTTTCTACCCCCCCCAGACATTTGTACTTTTTTTTTTTTGTAAAACATATATAGCATAAAATTTGCCATTTTTAAAAAGATTGATTTATTTGTGCATACAAGGGTGTAGGCCAGAGATGGGGGTGGGGGGGTGAAAGGATTCACCAGATATAGAATAGGGGCAGGGTTTGACTGAAATACACTGCTGAGGGAGCAGTGGGCAAGCCAGGAAAGTTCTGCTACGCCATGTGGGTCAGCTCCCTGGCTGGGGATCAAAGTTGTGCTGCAGTGGCTGCAGAGAGCTTCATAATGCTGAGACTTAACCTCTTGTGCCACCCAGGAGGCCCAAATTTTTAAGTGTAATTTGTGGTGTTAAGTGTATTCATAACGTTGGCTAACCATCAACACTGTCTCTGTCCAGAGCTTTCCATCATCCCAACAGAACATCTATGTCTTTTTATATCCTGCTGCTTCTGAATAGAATGCCCTACTTTCCCATTGCCACCCCTGTGCCGTCTAAAGATCTCTCCAATCTTGCTTCTAATGCACCTTGTGTAATAAACTGTCCCCACTTCTTTTGGACTTGAGTTAGGTTCTTGTGGGGGTTTTTTTTCTTCTCATGTTACTTTGTACCTAGTCTTAACATGACACATCAATAGTATGATTGTAGGTTTGTAAGGCTCTCCTCTTCCACTGGACTTTGAATGGAGAATCTGACTGACTCTTATCTCTGCATCCTTAGCTTCTAGCATTGTGCTTGTGTGAATAAATGATTGGAATCAGCTTCCTGTCAGCTATGCAAATTAGCACTTGCTCACATGCTAGTATTGAATGAAAATCAGGTAGCAAGTCTAAAAGAATTTCATAAATCTACGTTCTTTCTCCTTTCCATTTGATATTCCATGGATATTTGTTTTTAAGCATTGCTTTGACGATGTGATTTCTCAGACAATCACCTCCTGTATTTATGATTTTAAGTGTGACTAATGGGTTGAGTTAGGAGTATACTGTAAGGATTGGAAAAAGCAAAACTTATACAAAATGCTGAAATTATGTGTGGTCTCAAATATCCAGAATAGTGACTTTCCAAAACTGCTTTGTCAGGTTATGCAATAAAAAAGGAAATGGAAGTCTTACTATTTTGTGCTATTTGATGGAAAAATCAGTAAAAAGACATTGGAATGAGTCAAAATACTAGGCAGGGCTTTAGGGCACAGCAATTTCTTTTTCCCTTTTTTGTTCAATTTTTTCCCCCTGAGAACAGGAAATATATGGAAACAGTTCTTAAAAGCTATATCCGCTACTAAGTCTATTTTGAAGCCCCTGTCTCACAGTGGTGGTTTGACGTATTCTCGTTTTACCTTGCCCTGATGTGAGAGGCTGAATTTGTCAAAAGGGGCAGGACAGGGCACTTTAAAATTCCTAGAATAGAAATTATATGTGTGGCTCGATCATCCATGAACTCTTCTTTCATTTCCTTTTGCCTTAAATCGAGTGAAGTAAAAATCCCAAGCATACCATTTAAAACCCTGTTCAGGCAGCTGCTCAGCTGGAAAGGTCAGTCTTCATCACTTCGTTTACACTGAATAAACATATTTGTGGAACCAAGAGAAGAGACCTGAATCAAGAAAATACGTAGTCCAGTAAAGTGGTTCAATTGTCTAATCAGGCATATGACTTTAACGTAATTTGAAGGGTCCTTGAAGTTTCTTTTTTGAAAGACTTGAAATGAGAAATTTGCTATTGACCCTGACATGAGTCATGCAGGTTTGATTGAAGTTCCCTACTTTTTCTTTTTATTTAAACTCCTGCATTGTACTCTTTCATTTTCTTTCCTGTTGGAGTCTAGTGAAGAAAGGAAGTGAGAGTAATTTAAAGTGAAATTAGATCATACACCTGTATATTATACAGCTAGTGGTATTTTAAATTTACTATTTATGATATGAATGACAGCATTAGTTTCTCACGTAGCACATTTAGAAATTTCTGTTTTAACACATTGAAAAAGTAGCTTGGTAGTATGATTTACCCCCATCCCAAGCCACCCCTACTGTAGCCTTATTTCTGCGGTCACATTTCAAGGTTTGTTTTGTTTTATTTCTTCCTTTGCTTTTTTATATTCTATGTGTGAGTGAAATCATATGGTATTTGTCTTCATCCTTCTGACTTATTTCACTTAGTGCAGTCCCCTCCAGTTCCATGTTGTCCCAAATGGCAAGATTTCATTTTTTTAAATAGCTAAATGATATTCCATTGTATTTGTGTGTGTGTGTATGTGTGTGTGTGTGTACACACACATGTGCTACATCTTCTTTATCTGTCATCTATTGTTGGGCACGTAAGCTGTTTCCATAACTGTTGTAATGAACTTAGGAGTGCATAATATCCTTTAAGTAAGTGTTTTTGTTTTCTTAGGTAGATACCTAGGAGAGCAAATGTTGGAGCATATATTACATCTATTTTTTACATTTTGAGAAACTTCCATACTGCTTTCCATAGACTGGACCGGTCTACATTCCCACCAACAGTGTAGGAGGATTCTCTTTTTTCCATACCCTCAACATTTGTTGTTTCTGATCTTTTTAAAAGGGCTATTCTCATGGGTGTGAGGTGGTATCTCATTGTGGTTTTGATTGATTTGCATTCCTCTGATAATAAGTGATAATGAGCATTTTTTTGTGTTCCTGTCTTGTTGAAGAAGTGTTTATTTAGCTCTTCTGCCCATTTTTTGATTGGGGTACTTGTTTTCTTTTTGTTGCATTATATGACTTCTTTGTAGATCTTTGATATCAGTCCCTTGTCAGATGTATGGTGTGCAAATATTTTCTTCTGTTCAGTAGTGTGTCTTTAATTTTAGTTACGGTTTATTTCACTGTGCAGAAGCTTTTTAGTTTAATGTAGTCCCAATTGTTTATATTCTCTTCTGTTTACCTTGCTGTTGGAGACAAATCCCTAAAGATATCACTGAAGCTTATGTTATGAAGTGTTTTGCCTGTGTTTTCATCTATAGATTTTATTCTGGTTTGAGGTCTTAGTCCAAGTCTTTTATCCACTTAGAACTGATTTTTGTTTATGGTGTGAGATAGTGGTCTAGCTTCACTCTTTTGCATATGGCTGTCTAGTTTCCCCAACATCATTTATTGAAGAGGATTTCCTTGTTCTAGTGTATGTTCTTGGCTACTTTGTCATGAATTAACTGTCCACATTATCAGTATGGGTTTATTTCTGGGCTCTCAATTCTATTCCATTGATCTGTATGTCTTTTGTTTCAGTACCATGCTGTTTTAATTGTTATGACTTTATAATACAGTGTGAAGTCTGGATGTGTGATATTGTCATTCTTTTTTTTTTTTGTCATGATTGCTTTGGCCATTCAGGGTCTTTCATGATTCCACATGAATTTCAGTAATGTTTGTTACAATTCTCTGAAGAATGTCTGAAAATTTTATTGGGATTGCATTAAATCTGTATATTGCTTTGGATAGGATGGTCATTTTCACAATGTTGATTCTTTTAATCCATAAACAGGGAATATCTTTCCATTTCTTTTTGTCTTCTGTTTCTTTCAATGTCTTATAATTTTCTTTGTATAGATCTTTTACCTGCATTGTTAGGTTTACTCCTAGGTACTTATTATTTTTTTTTTTTGCATGTATGTGATTGTAAATTATATCACTTTCTTGATTTCTTTCTAACTCATTCTTTGCATATAGGAAGGCAACTGATTTTTGTCTATTGGTTTTATGACTTGCCACTTTGTTAAACTGATTTATTGTCTCAATTAGTTTTTCAGTGGAGTTTTTAGGTTTCTCTATGTATAGTATCATGTTGTTTGAAAATGATAGTTTTACTTCTTCTTTCCCAATTTGGATTCCTTTTATATCCTTCTTTTACCTAATTACTCTAGGTAGAACTTCCCATACTATGTCCAGTAGTAGTGGTGAGAATGGACATTCTTGTCTTTTACCAGATCTTAGTGGGAAATCCTTCAATTTTTTACCATTGAGAATGCTAATTGTGGGTTTGTCATATGTGGTGTTTATTATGTTAAGATATATTCCATTGAGGATTTTTGCCTCTGTTTTCATGAGGGAAATTGGTTTGTAGCTTTATTTTGGTGTTATCTTGTGTGGTTTTGGTATTAGAGTAATGTTAGCCTAATGAAATATATTTGCAAGCATTCCTTCCTTCTCAATTTTTTGCAGAACTCACAGATTGATACAAGTCACTTCAGAAGCCATCTGGTCCTGGATTGTGTGTGTGTGTGTGTGTGTGTGTGTGTGTGTGTGTGTTACTAGATGATTTTCTTTTTTTCAATTTCTTACATTATTGTTCATTTTTGTACAGTATTGATTTTTCAGATGTAGTCCCCATAGTTCTCCCACCACCATAGCACTCGTGATCCATCACCATAGTCCCTTGTGTACTTAGGTGTGGAATCTAAAGAAACCAAACAAAGGGTCAGGAAAAAGACAAAACTTGCAAGATCACCATAGACCTGAGGCTTACAACAGGGGAAGGGGAGGGAGAGGTGTCAAAACAGGGAGAAGCACACTGGTCCAGTATTTTAAAAACAAATATTTTAATTATAGATCTTCTGGTTTGAAAATATAACACAGAAACAACATTGCACATAAGACAATGTTTTTTATAAATTGTTTGCATAATCACTGTTTACTATTAGGAAGCATGTTGTTCAGTCCTACCCTCATAGCACATGGAGCATCAAACCTATCCATTACTTTGTTGGAAGTGTTTTGTTGCAGCAGAAACCCACTTCAGAGAGGGTTCATGTAATAAAGGAAAGAACATGAGCTTCAGGTTTGCATTGGTTTGCTATTCTTAAAGTAGACATCTCTGAAAACTATAAATTGTTTTATTTTGGACAACATGCCTTTCAGTTTTTTAGAACCAAATACTCTGATAACTAAATGCACTTTGAAGAGTCATATATAGATTATGAACTAGCCATGAACATATGGGGGTCAACAAAGAGTGGTATATTTAATATAATAAATAAGGTATCACAAATAAGTGTTGAAACAAAATGACAGGATTCATAACAAAGACTGATACTTATTGAATCAGCAGTACATGTTCTCTGTAACTATTGACAAATATCAACAGAGCAGAGAAGATTTTCTTGGCACAGGTATTGTGCTCATTTTTCAAAAATAAAATTTTAAACTAAAGAAACATGTATATAAAACATACAGATATGTTTAAAAGAGTATATATACCCATATATGGTATATACATTTATATACAGAATACAGATAACTAGTATATAACTAGATATATTATCATAAAATATGTCTATGTAACTAGCACCCAGGTCAAGAAATTAAATATTACCAGCACCCTTAAAACCTCCCTCAGGATGCACTCTATCCAACATTACCTTTTTTTCTTCCCTGAAGTAATCACTATCCCATATCTAACATAACAGATTACTTTCCCCCATTTTGTATTTTAATATATATTGTGTCTTTTTCCTTAACATAGTATTTACCATTTTATGTTTTTGGTATGTATCAATAATTAATCTTAACTTTGTTGTGTCAATGTGCCATAATTATAAATCCATTTTTTAAATGTTTATAATTTAGGGCTATTACAGATATCTTATACATTTTTTTTTGCATGCATATATGGCATATATATCTGGAAGTGAAATTGCTAAGTCATAGTATCTATTAACGTTGAATATAATTAAACTATCAATTAACTTTCCAAAGTGACTGTCCAACTTAAATTCTTAGTGGTGTATGTGTACTGTACTATATCCTCATCAACATGTTATCTGTCCTTTTATTTATTTTATTTTTTTTAATTAAAGATTTATTTATGCATACAAGAACTGGGGTGTAGGCCAGAGGTGTGGGGGTGTGAGAGGATTCACCAGAGACAGAGCAGGGAGCAGAACAGGCAGATCCACTGAAATACACTACTGAGGGGACCAGTGGGTGAGACAGGAGAGGTCTGCTGTGCCAGGTAGGTCAGCTCCCTGGTCCGGGATCAAACTTGTGCTGCAGTGGCTGCTGATAGCTTCACAGTGCTGAAACTTACCCTCTTGGGCCACCAGGAAGGCCCTTATCTGTCTTTTTAAATTTAAATTTAGATAGGTATGTGATGGTATCTCATTTTGATGTTCATGTATATTTCTCTGATGCCTAATAAAGCTGAGCATCGCTTTATGTTTATTGATGAGTTCGTATGTTTATTGATGAGTTTTTTGATATCCCAAGTTTGAAGTATCTGTTTAAGTACCTACTTTTTCTTTTTATAAATATAACTTTTTTTTTTAAAGGTTTATTTTTTATTTTTACATACAAGCTGGGGTACAGGCCAGAGGCATGGGGCGGCAAGACGGTTCACCAGAGCCAGAGCGGGGAGCAGAACAGGCAGATCAGAAATACACTGCTGAGGGGAGCAGCGGGCGAGGCAGGAGAGGTCTGCCGCGCCATGTGGGATTCTCCCTGGCCGGGCGTTGAACTCGCGTCACCACTGCTGACAGCTCCACAGCGCAGCACTTAACTGCTGCGCCACCGGGGAGGCCCTAAATATAACTTTATTGAGACAATCTTCACATACTGTATAATTCAGTTTAAAGTGTACAATTCAAAGACTTTTGGTATTTTAAGAATTGTACATCCATCAATTATAGAATGTTTTCATTATACCATGAAGAAAGCCTACATTCCTTAACTATCATTATACAACTCATCCTTCTCAGCACCCTATCCCCTGCTCACCTCAGGCCCCTGATTGCAACTGTATTTATAGATTTGCATATTCTAGACATTTCATATATGTGGAATAATACATTCAGTGACTCTTTGTAACTGGCTCCTTTCACTTAATATTTTCAAGTTTCTTTCATCTTTTAGCATGTATTAGTAGTTCCTTTTTATGGATGAATAATATTCCATTGTTGCTGAGCATTTTGGTCATTTTCACCTTTCAACTATTATGAGTAATGCTGCTGTGAAAATTGTATGTAAGTTTTTCTGTGCCAACAATTTTTTTTCCTTGGGGTTGCGATGTTATTTCACAAAGGCAAATTTGAATACAATAGTATCTATGTAAAGATGTTGTTTGTCTTGGACATGTTTAGATAAATTTTGCTAGCATCTTTTATGTTTTATGTTGAAGACACATTTTTGTATAATACCAGTGTTCCAAGGAAAACAGTTTAAAGATCTTTAAGGGGCCATGCTCTTCAATATAATGTAACGTGAGAAGAAAGCCATGAACCAGGAACTAGTGAGTAATAAATATTAAGTATTGAATTCTCATTTCATAGTTTTTCAATTTGAATTTCATTATTGAAGAAATGTGTAGCGAACACTGTTATGTTAATGTGTTTTTGGAAATGGGACATATTCCCTTGGAGGGAATAGAGGGCAGATGAGGATTTTAAAAGAATCCACATGATCTATAAAACAACCTTTTAAAAGAATTAGAGAAAACTGTGATATCTAGAATCTTTTTGAGAGGTATCCAAGAATCTTCACCTCTTGAAATTGTAATTACTATATAGAATTAGTTTCATATAGGTATTTTCTATAATGTGTCAGAGGATGAGTTAGTAGGCCAAGTAGAAAAGACATTATGCAGTGGTTGCAATTCATAGAAGAAAATATAGGTGACAAGCTCTTTAACATTGGTCTTTGCAATGTCTTTATGAAGTCATCTCAAATGGCAAAGGAATCAGAAGCAGAAATGAACAAATGGAACTATATCAAACTAAAAACCTTTTGCACGAGGAAAGAAACCATAATTAAAATGAGCAGTCAATATACTGAATGAGAGAAGATATTTGTAAATCATATATTACACATGGGATTCACATCCAAAATTTAAAAACTTGTAGAACTCCACCAGAAAGACACAACCTAATTAAAAAGTGTGCAGAGCATCTAAATAGATATTTCACCAAAGAAGAAAATCAGATGACCAACAGACATATGAAAAGATGTTCATCATTACTTTTCATTAGGGAAATGCAAATCAAAACCATAATGAGATTCTACCACACACCAGGTGGAATGGCTATTATCAACAAGACAAATAACAAGTGTTGGCAAGGATGTGGAGTAAAGGGGTCCTTTGCACCTCATTGGTGGGACTGTAAAATGGTGTAGCCACTGTGAAAATGAGTATGGCTATTTCTCAAAAAAAAATTAAGAATAGAAACTTGATTCAGCTATTCCACTTTTGGATATTTCTCTGAAGAATATAAAAACACTAATTTGAAGAGCTATGTGCACCACCTTCATTTCAACTATATTTACAGTAGCCAAGATAAGGAAACAAGTGCCCCCTG
Organism: Scalopus aquaticus; assembly: GCA_004024925.1. NCBI lineage: Eukaryota > Metazoa > Chordata > Mammalia > Eulipotyphla > Talpidae > Scalopus > Scalopus aquaticus. The sequence goes on along the minus strand of PVIJ01008388.1, from coordinate 51,311 downwards.
ATAAGTGCCAAACAATAGGTGATTGAATAAAGATATGGCATAGACACACAATGAAATATCACTCAAGTATAAAAAAAATCTTGCCATTTTTGACAACATGGATAGAACTGGAGAGGATTTTGCTCAATGAAATAAATTAGATGGAGGGGCCTCCCTGGTGGCGCAATGGGTCAAGTCGCGAAGCTATCCAGAGCCACAGCAGCATGAGTTCTATCCCCGGCCAGGGAGCTTCCTACATGGCGCAGCAGACCTCTCCTGCCTCGTGTACTGCTCCCCTCTGCAGTGTGTTTCCGTCGATCTGCCTGTTCTGCTCCCCACGCTGTCTCTGGTGAACCCTCTCACCCCCCCAACCCCCACCCCTCTGGCCTACACCCCACTTGTATGCATAAATAGATAAATCTTTAAAAAAAAAATCAGATGGAGAAAGACAAAAACTGTATGATACAAATATTGCATGATTTCACGCTTATTTGGAAGATAAAGAAATAAGGCAAGTGAATAAACAATGAAAGAAAAACAAAGCCTAGATTCTGACAAAGTGGTGGTCATTAGGGGAAGGAGTATGGCAGGGTAAATAGGTACAGGAAGTCAGTTGTTCAGTGGTATCTTAGTAGTATATATAGAAGCTGAAATATAAAGCTTTACACCTGAAATTTTTAAGAAAGCTACCAACCAACCAACCAAACAAACAAACAACCCAACCACAAACTCTTAGTTTATGAGAACAAAATGGTGGTCACCAGAGGGAAAATGGATGGGCAAATCCAGCAAGGGGGCTGATTGTATTATGGTGGATGGAAACTAAAATTTTGTGAAGATCTGCGGCATATATGGATATTGAACTATAATACTGTAACCTGTATGCCATATAATGTTATAAATCAGTGTTATGTCAATAAAAATAAAAGCTAGTGCTACCTGTTTTGTAATGAAAATAGTTCACTATAGGGTAATTAGCAATATAAACCAAGGAATTTTCACTCAGAAGTACCTTATAAATGTGCTCTGATTCTAAGTCATAAATACTCTTTTACACCATTGACTCGTATTAAAACCCAAATTAATCCCAAATAAAAAGCTTTGGTTCTCTCTGTAACCAAGCATGTAACCAAGTAAAGGATAGCATGGTAATCAGGAAAGGTAAAACTTTGTGTGATATATTGGTTAGTCTAGTCTTAATACCTGTTACCTAAATCATGTTAAGGGATAAAATTCTTTTTTTTTTTAATTTAATTTAATTTTATTTTTTTGTTCAAGCTGGGGTACAGGCCAGAGGCATGGGGCGGCGAGAGGGTTCACCAGAGACAGAGCGGGGAGCAGAACAGGCAGATCAGAAATACACTGCCAAGGGGAGCAGCGGGCGAGGCAGGAGAGGTCCGCCGCACCATGTGGGACTCTCCCCCCTGTGCGTTGAACCCGCGCCGCTGACGTCTCCAGAGCGCAGCGCTCAACAGCAGCGCCACCAGGGAGGCCCAAGGGATAAAATTCTTACAACTTAAGTTCATATCAAATTAAAAGTTCAGTTCAATTCCCACTATGGAAAACCATATGTATTAATTGTCTACATGGTAATAGGGCATTACATTTTAAGTTTGCTGTTTCTACATGGTAAACTCCTTGAGTATGATGTATTTTTCTTCTCTTAAAGATGATTAAAATGAAAGACAAGGGGCCAATTATATTTTATTGGTGACCACATGGTGCTCAGTAAATTGCATGTGTTAAAGCTTGACTTTCCCATTCAGTTTGGCAGAATTGTCCTTGGTAACCCTGTTTCCTTGCTGCTTATTAGCCATAATTGGACTAATAGCATGTGGCCAGAATTGTAACCATGAGTAATAGGCTTACAAATTCCAAACTCTCCGTAGTAACTTCTAGAGCTGGATTTCTTAGAGTTGGAGGTTGGAGTTTCTTAGAGTTGGAGGATTTCTTAGAGTTGGTAGGTTCAGGTAAGTTTTATACCGAAATGGATTACTCCCAAATATTATTTTGTAATGTATGTTTCATCTACAGTTCCCCTTGCCTTTTTTCTGCCAAACCTTTTCCTAAGATCCCAAGCACCTAAACTCGCTCTTACTGACACCAGCAGCAGTTTGACCAATCTAAGAACAGAGCATTTATGAAACATTTGTTGAAACAAATACAATAGTAAAAAGCAATACATTAATTGAAATAGCAATTTAAAGAGATACTGGATTTTAGAGAGTTAAGTGTTCATCGACACACTAAATTGATGCAACCATAGCAGATAATCATTTTCCATTCCCACTTTGGGTCTACAGTGAATTGCTGGTGCATTCATTTCTGTGCAGCTTTGCTGTCTGCCAGCTCTGATTGCCTGGAGCATTAGGACTGCAGGACAAATGTTTGCAGGAGGCCTTTATGGGTAGGTCTGTCAAACGGAATCAGTAGTGAACCAGCAAAATGGAGAAGTAGACTATTGAGTTTATATATCCTCTTGGGATTCTACTCTAAAATTTTTCATTTTAAATCTTAGTAAACTGAAAAGATTAAGAGATTTCTTTCTCCAGAACAACTTGTTGGGCTAAATTCAGTAAGTCTATCATGATGTGACTCTGGCCAGGTTTCAGCCAGAATCCTTTCCTCGCCTGCCTCTCATGCCAACCCTTCACCAAAGACCAACCTTTGCAGCCTACCCCAGAAAGGAAACAAGCATGGTTTCCTCAGTGCTCTCATAGTTTGGGTATTGTATGGACTCATCCTGTTGCCTGCTCTTCTTTCTAGAAGCATGTTGTTTGGAGAAAATGAATGGAATATCTTAAATATAACAATGTCATTTTTATGAATTATCCAAGCCTTCAAATATTAGTTGCTTATAGGAAGATGTTTTAGAATTGGATGTCATGTGCAGATGGTTATTAAGTTCTCAAATTAGTCCAAAGAAACCATTAGCTTAAGGTGTACCTGAAATGACAGGTTGTTTTAGTCTAACATCCTTATCATCCCTGAACCACAAAGCCCTCTGGACTCAAAATGTTCTATAGTATAAAGTCTTGCGTCACATGAAGTCCCTTGAGTGAAGCAGTTGGAGACTACTAAGCACATTCCTCCTTTAACTCACTGATTGACTGCCAGGCTTTTCTCTTTCCTGTATCTTGGCCCTGCTCACCATCCAATTCTAGCTGTTCTAGTGGATAAGAGATGGGCAGGGAGCAGTCAGCACACAGGCTGATACAATCAGAGGTTGAGTGGGATTTATTTATTTACAAGTTCCTTTTCCAGAAAGGTTTTAATTGGGAAAAAAATGAAGTGTTTATAAAAATAGTACCAATTCTAAAGATATCCTCAATTTACAACATTTTAATTGGTAAACAGAAGCTTTTTTTTTTTTTTTTTAAGGTAGGTAGAGTGGTAAGGGAGGGGGAAGACAATGGAAGCCCTGTAATGAAGTGTGAAGAACACTGGCTTGGGAATCAAGGCAGCCAATTCTTAATTGTGACTTTGGTCTACATGTTGGGAGCTTGTGCAAAACCCTTAACCTGTTTGCTCAATGGACATAGATATGCAGGAACAGTCTCTAAAGACTCAGTTCCAAATTACAATGATTATAGGAACCCAGTGTATTTTATATCTTCCAGGAGCTGTAAGGTTTTTGTGAAATGTCAGTGCTACAAACATGAGTTTATCTTTTTTAAATGTTGAGTAGTATTCCATTGTGTGTATATATACCACATCTTCTTGATCCAGTCATCTGTTTTGGGGCATATAGGTTGTTTCCATATCTTGGCTATTATAAATAGAGCTGCAGTAAACATAGGCGTGCAGGTATCTTTTTGAAGTAGTGTTTTTTGTGTCCTTTTCGTAGATTCCTCAGAGTAGAATCACTGGGTCCATATGGTAGATACATTTTAGCGTTTTGAGGAACCTGCACACAGCTTTCCATAGTGGCTGCACAAGTTTACATTCCCACCAGCAGTGTAAGAGGGTTTCTTTTTCGCCACATCCTTTCTTGCATTCTTTGCATCTACTTTTACCTCTGTAAAATTTAGGTGGTTGCATTAGGTGACTTCAAGATTATCTGTCAGCTCTAATTCTACTGAGAAAATAGGCATTGAATGGCAGTCACAACACTGAAATGATTTAGTCCTCTTTGCTGCTGGTGGAAAGGAAGTGACTGCAGAGAAGCAGATATCATAAAAAAATTATAGGAGGTATATTGGACACTCTAATAGGCTCTAGGGACTTTCATAGTTATGCATAGTAGCTGACTAGATATAGTTTTTAGCTTTTAGTAGTTCTGCATTTCTGTTTCTCATTTACAGTCAAGAAAAAGAGCTTCAGGCAAAGATAAATTTGTCTGCTGTCCAATATTGTGGTATTATTATTCCCCTATTTGTAGCTTTTTGGGAAATAGCATGATCCTTTGTGTCCAGATTTGGTATTTGCAGCTAAATTCTCTAATATTATTTACTTATTTGTACCCTTCAAAAGGTGCTTTAAGTAGCAAAATATTTATTCTAAATTGGGATTCATTGTTACCAGTGAAAATTTTAGCTCTGTGTCCCATCTCTGTATACACAGTATCTTTGTAGATAAATGATTTCTCAGTTCCGGAATAAAGTCTGTATTTGTGGGACATTAAGAAAGCTAGGTGGATGAAAATCTTAGATGCTCATGTATGAATTCAACAGGAAGGTCAAATGAAAAAGTGTTTAAAAACTGGCTTTAGTGAGGGTGACAGAATTTTCTAATCTCTCGTCTCAGTATTTGGAATATACTGTAATACATTCTTTGATCAGTTGGAGAGTCCTATGGTATATTGGGTCAAGTGTTCTATGTGGATTTGGAACACATTTCTTCTCTTAGGAAGAAATATGGAAGTATCCCACTTCCCTTTTCCTAGTTTAAATCATCAAATAATTTTTTATTAACTCAGTTATCCTTTCAGATTTATCATCCTCAAATTCTTCACTGTATGGGGTCTGTTTCTTCAAATTACCATCTCTTTTCTGTGAATGATCAATTTTAAAGAAAATACGCGTACATTCATATATATGTATCTACATATATATAATGTGTTATAATCATATGTCCCCTATAGAGATTATAGTAATTATGTTATAAATATATGGAGTCCCCATAATTTGGTCTCTCCTAGAATTTGTTATTTTCTAAAGAATATACTTATGAAATTATTCATAAATGGTTGAGAGCATCTAAAACAATAAGCCCAAGTAACTCTAACATGGGTTCACTAAAACCAAGTTTTATCCGACTCATTTCACTGTTTTGAAAGGTTTGATAGATTCACAGACTATAGAGATACAATAAGCACAGTTTTGCCAAAACTCAACAAGACATTTGACTAAATCTCATAATATTTTTGAAGGCCAAGTGGAAAAATATGAATGAATTTCTGACATAATTAAGTCAGAATAATTAAGAATCAATAGAGGAAATTTTCTGTTATTCCTCTAGGGTTCTCTTTTAGAACTTCTTGATCAACACTTTTATCAGTTCTTTGGATGAAGCTTTCTATAGAAGACATGCTTATTGATTTTGTAATGACAGAGTGTGGAAGGGATAATGAATACATTTGATGACATGGGTGAAATGGAAAAGATCACTACAAAGACTGCTGAACTAATTTAATGTTAGCAGTAAACAGATATAAGAATAAGGCCTTGTACATTGGAGAAAACAAAACACCCTATACAGATAAACCTAGAATGTGAAAGACTTAAGTGTAGCAGGTATGAAAATGACTTGAGGAGTTAATAGATGGTGAGTGCAGTATTCTTCATGCTATTTTGTAGTTAACAAATACAACTAATGTGGTCTAAGGCAGGCTGTGTTACCAGAAGTCTAGTAATAGGACTGGGAAAATAATGTTCCCATTTGACTCTGAAGTGTCCAAATTATAAGGAGAATTCAATTCTGAGTACAGGGTACACTTCAGGAGAACAACCAGGTTGTTCAGAGACTAGAAACTGTATCAAGTCAGAAATGCAAAATTATGTTATAATTCCTTGGGAAAGTTACACAGTTTTGCTTTTCACACTTAAAGTTTTTCTTTTTTTCCTTCCATCAATTTTATTTGGCTCTATAATCTCATTTGCCATATGTATAGCCCGGTATCTCAGCACCTTACCCATATCTGAAATGCCACCACTGTCTGGTATCAAATTACTATATATGCACTTGACTGTCTTTTGGATTCTCTATTCTGTTCTGTTGGTTGGTTTGTCTATTCCTAGGCTGGTATCACACTATTTTAAATATTTTTTTATCATTTTCTTCAAAATTGTGTTGGTTGTTTTTGGCTCTTTTTTTTGTGTGTGAATTTTTGAATGCACTTATTAAGTTCATAAAAATTCCCTATAGGCTTTTTATTGGAATTGTGTTGATTTTTATGGAATAATTTGAGGAGAATTGGTATGAGTATTGCAGCAAGTTATTCTTTTTCATGAAGATAATATACTTATTTATTTTGTTCTTTGAGGTTTTTTTTTAAAAGATTTATTTATTTTTGCATACAAGCTGGGGTGCAGGCCAGAGTTGTGGGGCAGTGAGTGGGTTCACCAGAGACAGAGTGGGGAGTAGAACAGGCAGATTGACCGAAATACACTGCTGAGGGGAGCAGCGGGCAAGGCAGCAGAGGTCTGCTGCTGCGCCTGGTGGGTTAGCTCCCTGGCAGCAGAGGAACTCATGCTGCAGTGGCTGCTATAGCTTGATAGCACTGATACTTTAACCTCTGCACCACCAGGGAGGCCCTTTTCTTTGAGTTTTTATATCAGTTTTATACTTTTCTCTGGCAGAGTTCTACACATAATTTATTGGATTTGTTTCAGTTAACCCTGTAGAGTTTATTACTGTTGTAATTGGTTTCTTTTTAATTACATTTTCTAGTTGTCTATTAGTGATATATAACTAGGACCTCTGAAAAATGTTGATTGAAGAGAGACTATCACCACTTCCATTCTATTTATTTTTCTGTTTTCTTGGTACAGTGTTCTTTATTGATGGTACATGACAAAGTAGCTCTTCCTTTTCTCCAGGGGATCTGGGGTGAAACTGTGATGAGGTCAGGAGATTCTCAGTATGTTGGATCAGTCGGGGGAGGACTCCCAAGTAACTGAGGGCACCTCTTACTCTTCTGCTCTTGCTGGTGCTGTTGGCCCCGGGGTGCTTTTACTCCTTGGGGACCATGAGGCCCATAGGTCCACCTACCTGTTTTTATAACCAAATTCATTGTCATACCAGAAAATGAGCTTGACAAAGTGGTCATTGAGGTCAATGCCAGGCCCAACAAGGAAGACGGAGGATTGGGTGTCACTGTTAAAATCACAGGAGAAAACCTGGTATTAAGTGTAGCCCAGAGTTCCCTTAAGCAGGCTCCAAGACTCCAGTTTAACTACTTTCTTGGTGCCATCAGATTTGACAGCTTTTTCTAGCAGGCAGATCAGATCCACAGCCAGGCTTGGAGAGAACAGGGAGGGGGAACACGGAAAGCTATGCCAGTGAACTTCCTGTTCACCCAGGGCTGACCTTGCCTACAACCTTGACGGTGTCAGTAGAAGAAAATTATATTCTGGGCAGCCCCTTTGCCATTCCACCACAGCTTTCTAGAGGGACTATCCATGATCTCCGAGGTGGCAGTGATGGTATGGACTGTGGTCATGAGTCCATAATGCCAGTGTTGTCATGGGTGGCCTTGATAAAGGGGACCAAGCAGTTGGTAGTGCAGGATGTGTTTCTGGCAATCTTGAGGGAGTCATACTTTTCATGGCTTATTTCTATCACAAACCTGGGGGCATCAGAAGAAAGGGCAGAGATGATGACTCTTTTGTTCCTGCCCTTCAGGTGAGTCCTAGCCTCTCCAAGGTAGTGAAGTCACCAGTGAATGCCATGACATATTCAGTACCAGCGTTGTCCATTTGATGTTGGCAGCATCTTGTTCCTGGAAATGGAAATGAGCTTTCTATTGATGACAAGGTTCCTGTTCTCAGAATTAGCTGTGCCGTTAAACTTCGCTTGGGTGGAATCATTCTGGAACATTAAGACCATGTAGTTGAGGTCAATCAAGGGGTCACTGATGGCAACAATATCCATTTTACCAGAGGTAATAGTAGCCCTGGTGACTAGAAGCCTAATCCAGCCAAATCAGTTCACTCCATCCTTCACCATGGTGTCTCCTGGGTTTGACTGGCACTGCCTGAGAAGAGGAGGCTGTCTAATGAATTGGGAGGGGCAAAGAGCCTCTTTATTCTATTCTTGATTATTCCTCTTTACCCTTTTAGTTGCATTTTTACGTGGTTTGATACTTTCATTGTTACGTGGTACTTTCATTGTTAGACAGCATTAATATTTCATAATTTTTATTTTTATTTCACCTTTATGAGTGACTTTTGAGTGTATTTTAAATTCTAAACACATGATTTTTATTTACCTTTTATTAATGATTTCTAATGGTCTGCATTGTTTCAAGAATGTGATTGGTATGTTATTTATTTTTGGAAATTAATTGAAATTACCTTTGAAATCAACTAGCAGAGTGTTAAAATCTCCTACCATGATGGTAGTTTTGTCCACTTCTCCTTGTTACTTATATTTGTTTTTAGAGAGAGATTTCAACTCATTTTTTCAATTTATTTGTATATTTATGCTTTACTTTCTTCTTGTTTTCTTTGTATTATTCTGGTCATTTAGATTGATAAAATTGTCAGTATCACCTATTTTGTTCTTGTGCTGATTTTGAAAGCTGTACATGTAATTCATGTTCTTGTAATGATTACTCCTAAATTTAAAAAAAATTATTGATTTAAAAAAAATTTTTTAATTCATATCTTTTACATTATTGTGCATTCCTGTAGTTTACCCACCATCGATTCACCCATGAACCATTACCATACTCCCTTGTGCTCTTTTCTCCCCCTATTTGAGGCCTCATCCTCTACCTCCCTTGCTGAATATCTTTTTCTTATTTGGTTTGCCTGTATTCCTGTTATAAGTGAAACCATTCGATATTTTTCTCTTTCTTTCTGGCTTATTTTGCTGAGCGTGATCCCTTTTTAGCTCCATCCATGTTGCTGCAAATTGCATGATGTTTATCTTTTTTTGAATGCCGTGTAGTACTCCATTGTGTATATGTACCACATCTTCTTGATCCAGTCATCTATTTTTGGACATCTGGGTTGTTTCCATATTTTAGCTATTGTGAACAATGCTGCTATAAACATATGGGTGCATATATCCTTTTGGATTAATGTTTTTGTGTCCTTTTGCTCCTAAGTTTTTAACATACTGGCATAATTACAGAATTTTCTATCAAAGTTTAAAGGGATGTTAGTATATTTGAACATCCCCTTCTCCCTTTTTAGTTCCACTTTTAAAACTGTTTTACTGAGATAGATTCATATAACTTATAATTTGCCCACTTAAAGCATACACTTTTTTTTTTTTAATTCACATGGTTTTGCAACCATAGTCCTAATTTAATTTTGGAGGTTTCATCACCCTTAAAAGAAATCCTGCACCCATAAACATTATGTGTCTACTCCTCTTTCCCTCCCTGCCCCCCCCCAACCCCTAGTCTTGGCAACTAATTCACATTCTCTCTCTGAGTTGCCTATTCTTAGCATTTCATATAAATGGCATTATATAGTATATGGTTTTATTGTAGACTTCTTTCACTTATCATAATATTTCCAAGGTTCATTCATGTTACCACTTTTCTTTTAATCATGAAAAAGTAATTATTCTGTTTATAACCTATAATTAGCCACATTGGATAATGTGTTTTATCTGCTTGTAGAACCACCTCATTATCTTGCTTCTTTCTTTGGGCTCTTCTTTCTGAAGCACATACTGAAATATATCAGTTCTTTAGTGGGGCTCTGTTACTAGAAAACTCAGTTGTTGTGAGTCTTTATTTTCTCATTCTTTATGATACCTCAACTGGACACTGAAGTCTAGCCTCACAATTCTTTTTTCTTAACATTTTGAAATAACTTCATTCTCTTTCGAGGTATCTATTACTGTTAATGAAGTACCTGTTGCTAGTCTGATTGTTGCTATTTTAGTAGGTATACTTCCTTATGCCACCTTTATGTCCTGTAGTTTCACTGTGATTTGTCTAAGTGTGAATTTAGTTCTATTTATCCTTATTGGTACTGAATCTGCATGTTGGATGTCAATTTTTTATGACTGTTTCCTACCTCAGAATTCTAAGCATTTTAAGGTCATTTTCAGATTGTTTTGTCTTGAGTGAATTAATATATAGTTGATTTTGTTGGTAGAATCTTGATATTAATTTCCTTCATGTGTTTTGAATTTTGGCTTGGTATTAGAGCTTAACTTGAGCAGGAGTTGTTGCCCATCATACTCTATCTGGCCTAGCAGTTTTGTGGTTGCCTTCATCTCATTTCACTAGGTAAATCGGTTACTGATCTTAAGGGTAGTGTGATAGTGCCATCCGGTTACTGAGCTAGCTGGCAGGTTGCTGGCTTGGATCCTGGTCCCTCCAGCCTCTTTTGGTGTACAGATTCACACAAACTGCATCTTTTTCAGTCTCATTTCTGTAGTTCTACTCACCGGTTTTAAAAAATGAGCCAATTTCCAGTTCCCTGCCTTAAGTGAGGTACTTTTAATTCTCACTAGTCTTCCCTTTTTTCCTTGTTTCCAAAAAGGAGCCTATTAAGTCTCATCACAGCTTTGTGTTCCTGTTCCATTTATAGTCCTTGGGAATATTTATCTTAATATATGGCAATAGAATTCATATAACTTATCATCATGGAGCATGGCTATGGCATATGTGGTAGTTCAGCATCTGTTTCAATATCCTAGTATTTCTTCCCTTTATTGACTGGGAAGTAAAAATTTTTACATAGACTTAATTGCATCTATGGTTTATGATATGATTCATATTATAGTAATCATATTTACTTCTTGGATACTTGGATTCAGAAGTGAATTGATGTGAATAGGGCACCGTACACATGGCATCAGTTTTGTTGGAGCAGATCCCATGATTTAAGAGTCTGTGGCTGTTTCTGATGCCCAAATTGTAACCTTGGGCTGTGTTCCCTAGAGCCAGTGATTCTGGCAGCAACTTCCCTATTTCTAGCAGGAGCTAAGGTGTGTTCTTAGAGCCAGCAATCACACTGGTGACTGCTAAATTCTTAGACTGTGGCAAAGGCAGCACAGTAGCACCTTCTCCTAAACATTCTTACAGTGGCAGAGGTGGCAGTTGGTTTGGCAGGTCAATTCTGTGTGGATTCTGAGACTCATTCCTTAAGGTCTAACATAGAGCCCGATTCTTCAACTCTTCCAATAGTTTGTTAGTATCTAAGTGCTAGCACACAAATGTTAAATCTGATTCTGCTTAAATGCTAGAAGATTTTCAGACCTTCAACTGAGCCCTGACTAATACAGTAGTAGAATTTTGCATTTTTACTTTTCTTTTTAAACTATCATTGTTACATGAGTGGTAGAGGAGTAGGATTGGAGGGTTGTGACCTCAAAGTATGAACTTACAAAGCCCCCTTAATCAGAACTGTCACTTACATTGTTTTTCAATTTCAAGTAATTGCTTTTAGTTCCTTGACATGTAAAATTGCTGATGCTTTGCATAGTTGTCTGAACCATAACTTATAAATGAAAGAAAAAGCCATCTGTTACCCTTAAGGAGAAAGAGGACAGTATAGTATATAGCCAAGATTCCAATGCAAATTGATCGGCCTAAGGAACTTTAGAAGATCTAACACATTTTTCTATCACTGAAAGGTAATGAAGAATTATGGTCTTTGAAGACTATGCTGAATTGATATGACCAAAAAGTAGAAAACAACTAGAAACAAACAAATCTTATTCTCTCTCTTATCTTTCCACTTTTATCATAGCCAGTTTGCTACTTCTGTACCTAGAGAAATAAAATTCTCCTCTAAAAACGTAGAGGGGCCTCCCTAGTGGCACAGTGGGTTAAGTCACAGCACAATGAAGCTATCCAGAGCCAATGCAGCATGAGTTCGATCCCCGGCCAGGGAGCTTCCCACATGGCATAGCAGACCTCTCCTGCCTCGCCCACTGCTCCCCTCAGCAGTGTACTTCAGTTGATCTGCCTGTTCTGCTCCTCACTCTGTCTCTGGTGAATCCTCTCACCAACCCACACCTCTACTCTACACCTCAGATCTTGTAAACATAAATAAATAAATCTTTAAAAAAAATTTAGAGACTAAAAATATTCATTCTGGCTATCTTTATGGAAGAGGTTCTGGAAATTTTGCTTTTATTAAAATATTACTTGTATTTAATTAGAACTGTTCTATTTCCTAATTTTTCTGGCATGACTTTGTTGTAATCCAGACTTTTCCTTTATCAAATATATATTTTAAATATTATTGTTCGGGAAATAAGCATAAATATCCTGGAAATGTTATGCCTCATCTAAAAACCTGTTTCTTTTTTCCCTTTCATTTGCGATTATTTAAAAACTATGCCAGAATCACAACCCAGAATAAAGTTTATATAGTATGGTGAAATCTAAAACAATTAGACAATAAAAACATATCTACATTACAATTACAACATTGAAAAATTACGTATGCATAGGGATAAGGATTGGAAAGAAATATGAAAAGGAAAGAGTTGATGCTTTCTTAGAGGAAATAAAACCATTTGGACTTGTTTTGAGTTCTAATTTCTGAAATTTGCCTTTATTCTTCTCCCATTGGGAAAACATTTATCTTTTGACTTCTGGCACCAGTTTTGTTTTTTGTAAGTTGTAAAAAATTATTGAGAGTGGCTGTGTGATCAACACATCTGTACATTTTTAATTTTCCCCTGTACTCTGAGTTGTCATTTTATATAGACTCGGAAGCTCAAACTCATGTAGCCACCATCATCCCTTTCTTGGGATTGCAGCTGTCTCCTAGCTGGTCTGCGTACTTTTCATACTTGTTCCTTTTTAGTAATAGCCAGAGTGATGCTTGCGGAGAATGAGTCAGATCATGTATCTACTCTGCTCTAACACTCTGCAGGTTTCCCATCTCATGCAGGGTAAAAACCTGTGGGGCCCTCCATGTTCATATTATCTTTCCAGCATTGTTTCTTGTTGTTCTTTCCCTTGCTTCTTCCTACTAGCCACAGTAGCCTCCTTGCTGTTTTTCATCCTGCACACTCAAGGTCTTTGCATTTGTTGTCACTTCAGTCTGCAGAGCCTTCTCCCATGGCTTATAAACTCATCTTATTCAGGTCTCTGTTCAAATACATTTTTCTAGAAAGGCCTTCACTGATGAACTAAAACAATACCTCTTTATTTTCTTCCTCAGCTTTAATTTTCTTTAAAGCATTGTCACTAGTGAATATTGTATCTATGTTTATTTATTTTCCATCAGCTCCACTAGAATATAAGTACCATGAAGCAAAGATTTGGCTGGTTTGTTCACTTTTATATGCTCAGTGCCTGGAACAGAACTTGGGACATAGTAGGTGATCAATGAATAAGATGATTTAAGTGGTTCCTTATTACATATATGGAGTTTATTTCTTTTGTTTGTTTGATTTCTTTCTAATCAAGGTTTTCCTGTCCTTGCCAAGTAGAGTTTCAATCCAGAAAGAGAGACAAAACAAGAACTAAGTACTTCTTTTTCTCTGATGTGTAAGTCCCTCTGATCCGTCTAAGAGGAACTCTCGTTGCCTTCCACATTTTTCATGAGCTCATTTGGGGCCTTCACTTTCCAGATACTCTTTTTATAAACATTTGCTAGTCTTTTATACATATTTTGCTTTTCACGACATGTTTTGTTTTCCTTCTATCTTTTGAATGCATCTTTGTAAAGTTTGGATGCTTCACAGGGTTCCTCGACTGTACACATTGCCTTAGTTAGAGATCTCTCCTTTTAGTGATTGTGTAGTTAACATTTTGATTTGTCGGACTTTAACATTTTTTTTAAAGATTGATTTATTTATGCATACAAGCTGGGATGCCGGCCAGAGGTGTGGGGTGGTGAGAAGGTTCACCTGAGACAGAGTGGGGAGCAGAACAGGCAGATCGACCAAAATACTGAGGGGAGCAGTGGGTGAAGCAGGAGAGGCCTGCTACGCCTTGTGGGAAGCTCCCTGACCGGATATCGGTCTCGTGCTACAGTGGCTGTGGATAGCTTCACAGTGCTGAGACTCAAACTGTTGCACCACCACGGAGGCCCAGAGTTATTTTTTTTTTTATTAGATACTTGAATTTTACATAGAAGGCTTCTTTGAAAATTTGTCACTTTCATATTACCAACCTGTTTTTCTTTTTTTTTTTTATCAGAATTAAGTCCAGTTCAGCAGTTATCATCTTCCTTTATTTTTCATTGTTAAGTGCTCTTAAAACAATACATTTTTATTAAGTGGTTTTAAGGAATCCTGTGGAGATAATGAAGACTTACTTTTTGGTACTCAATTAAATGAAAGTTAATAGCATGGACATGGCAACACAATAAGGTTTAGAGACTTTATGAGTGATAGTTGAAAGATTAAAACATGTTAAACTAGAGAGCTTTTTTAATTAGACTTTTGTTACCCTTACTAGGATAACAATGAAAAACCCGGCTGGATTCACCCTATACAGGTGTCAGTAGTGTTCATCTACAAAGCTCTTTAAAAAATAAGTAAAAACAAAACCAAAAAACCCCCCAAAAACAAAGCCTTATTTATTTTTAAATTTTCTGGTAGTGATGTTATTGTGAAATTTATACTCTAAAAATAACTTCTTTTCAACATTAACAACAACTATTTTATACCAAACGCATTTTTGCTTATCTGAGCCAGGATTATAAGTAAGTCTATAAATCTGTACATCTTGTGCTTTGAAGCCCTAGCAATGAAAGTCACAGAACAGGTGTTATGTTCTCTCCCTTTGTTTTTCCCCAGTTGATTCTTATAACTGTAAGCCAGGTGCTGTCCTCTAACTTGCACAGCTACTAAAAATTTGGTAGGAATATGTACCTTCTGAAATGCTATACTTGTAAATCCCCAAATTGGTGCAACAGTTCTAACAGATAGTGCGTATCATGGAAAATTTTCTTCTAGAATCATTCTCTAGAACTTTGAACAAGGTTCACACTGCCTGTATTGTACTGTTTATCCTTTTTCTCTAGCTACTCAAAGTCAGTTAAGCACAGCTTTCCCTTTGTGATGTATAAACCTCAATTGGAACTACCTTGGAGCAGTGGGACTAAAGTGTAATCTGGAAAAAGTGGTAGAAAGGAAGGTAGTTAGAGTTCTGGGGGAAGATGTTTTCTGTATTGCCAGTGTGGGAAGGAGCCTACAAAGGTCAAGCAGAGTTGTTCCAATCCAGTAGGAAAGTTCCATTGTTTTCAGGGATTCAGTCACCATGGACCTTACCTTGCACAGGGGCATAGATTTGGGAAGCAACTTGAAGTATGGTGGGTTTAGAGAGGAAGGGATGGTTCTGATAGTGATGCAGTCCACCTGGAGTGGTGCCATTGGCTACAGAGAAGGGAACCTTACTGATGACCAAACAAGGCTCAAGTCATCCCAGGATCTTTCAAGGGGAAAGGAGGGATTTGTATAGGTGAGGGCACTGAATAAGGGACATCCTAGCTGATGTTGTACATATTAACACTGAGGATCCTTGGTTGACTTCCCGTAAGCTGGAGTTCTCTGGAAAACACCTATTACAAAAGTTTGCTGAACATGGCTGGACCTTGTGGGTATTATATTAAGTGCAGAAAGTCAGAGCCAAATACCTTATGCTTTTATGCATATGTGGACTATAAAGAAACAAAGTAAACAAGCAAAACAAAACAAAAACAGAGAACAGATTAATGATTGCCAGAGGAAAAAGAAGCTGGGGGTAGGATGAAATGAGAAAAAGGTTTAATTGTAATGTGATGGATGCAAATTAGACTTTGGTGGTCAGATATAATTGTCAAATTATAATGCTGTACACAGGAATTTATATAATGCTATAAACCAATGTTATCTCAATCAAATCTTATTTTAAAGAGAGAAGAGATTTACAAACTTAAAAAAAGATTTGGGTCTCCCTGGTGGCACAAGGGTTAAGTCTCAGGCTATGGCTGTCCGCAGCCACTGCAGCACAAGTTCGATCCCCAACCACGGAGATTCCTACATGGCACAGCAGACCTCTCCTGCTCCCCTCAGCAGTGTATTTCAGTCAGTCTGCCTGTTCTGATTCCCACTCTGACTCTGTTGAATCCTTTCGCCCCCTCCCCCCCACCTCTGGCCTACATCTCAGCTCTTGCATGCATAAATAAATCTTTTTTCAAAAATTAAAAAAAAAAAAGATTTGCTGAGTCATTTGCTTTGCTTATGGTTCTCCTTCCTTTGCCAGAAGTCAACCTTGGGAAGGGTCTTAGTCACTAAACTGGGGAAATACTACAAGTTAAAGCATCTAAACAGACCTTTGTGCTGGCTGAAGCATAGTGGTTGTTAAAATTGGAGAGGAAAAGAGTCTTCCTTCTGTTCTGAGCTTGAGTTAGGTCTGTGTGTGGTGTGGACTATTGAAAAGAGCTTCCTTCTAAAAGCTTATCTGCAGTATTTCTTAATGTCCTTGGAAATGACTTTGAACTGTCTCTCCTTGTTTGGAGTTAATGGGATACTGAAGCAGAAATTGAGTTATAACATCATCTGGGGATGTCAGGGAGTCTCTAAGGATTACTTTCACTTTCTGTTTATTTTAAATAAATATCTCTGAAGTATGAATGGCAGGGTAAAGACACAATGATGGGACTTGCCATCACTCCTCATTGGATTCTTCAGGCACAGCACAGAGTTGTTTCATAGCCCTGGGGATGTCTATGACTGCTTTGCTTATTGTATTTTGGGACAGTGCTTCTTGCTCAGTCATGTCTGACTTACAGTAAATCAAAATGGTGAGGTTTCAGGTTTATGTAATGTTTATTAAAGTGCACAAAATTGAGTTTTGACATTAGAGACAAAATTCTGTTTTATGACATAGAGTTTCTTGAATTGGCTTTTTAAAATGGCATGTAAGCAGGGAATCTCTTTGTTCATTTTAGATTAGGGAAAAATCAGAACATCTTGTGCATTTTCCCAATATAATTGACAGTGATCTTCAAGGACTATTTGGATTAATATTAACCTATAGTTGCAGTTTTTGTGTCATCTCCTTCAAGATGTTTGTTGCCTGGTATTTCATAATATAGAAATGTTTTATGACTAATAGTCTTAACTTTTGTCTGTGTAAGGTGTTAGGCGCCCATATCATACTGCTCCTAGCTGCTGTTTGGTTAGCACCACCTACCTTCTCCAAAAGTAACTTGTATGTGTTCCTTGTGTACCTATGCCTTCTATCTGCCATTGATGCTCAGAGACTTCTAACAGGTTATTCTCTTTGTGTTATCCTTTCCCCCCTTTTTTTAAGCTCCCAGCCTCCATCAGAAATTCAGTCTTAAGTAAATTTCATTTGATTTCTGTCATACTAAGTGAAAAGGAAGAATGATATTGGAAGAAGAGGTCCTGGAGATAGTTATATTATGTTGTATTATTTGTTGTACAACTATTTTCTTTCATATTCCTATTGAATAATGATACTAATTTGTATAAGCCCACATCTAAGAATTCCTTAACCTACTCAATGGTGAATGCCATCATTGAAATCCTAGTGATTTGTGTGTAGTGTATATCTTAATCAACTGCATAATCCTTTACTTAAGTTCTTAACTTTCTAGAACTAAAAAAAGTTGATGTAAAAATCATTATCCATCTTAGGCATTTTTTGATGTTTGCCTTTTTTTTCTCAGAAGAATCATCATAAAACCAGAGCCAGAATCTCATCTGTACAGTGGGGGTGAAATTCTACCTTTACCTAGGTAGGGCTGCTAAAGAAATTAAATAATTAAAAATGGAAGTCTAAATAGATGTGGAGGCATAGTGGAAAAGGCAATTCTTCCAACTGTCTCTATACAGTTTTTTCCCTCTCTCTCTTTTTCTCTCTTGTTCTCTAGAAAGACAACAACATTTGGTGGGTTATTTTTATTAATGGGTTTCATTGAGGGAAATGAGAGCCAAAAACAATGAAGCTGAGATTGTTCAGTAGTCATGGAAATGGGGTGTGGTGATGGTTAGTCAGTGCTTTTCAGTTCTGAAATGAACACTGAAGACTCCAGATTGAGATCTGGGTATATTTCCCTTACAAGTTTCATAATAAAAAAACATTTATTAAATGACTCATTGTGAAACACTTTCTGTTGTGGTACTATATAGAGAGATTGCTCTTCTCTTTGTGTTTGTGAGTTAAAGTGAACTATCACAAAATGAACCTTACAATTTATTATTAAATATCAAGCAGATATTTTGTTTATAATGCATGAATGGACTAGTACCCAAAGGTTGGTATGAGGGAATTTTGTTAGTTTAATAGTCAATGGCAGGAGTGTTCACTTGTAGTTACTTGGGTAAGTTTTTGTGAAGATTGACCTCCAAAGTTATTTAAGAGATGGCAGGTTGAAGGATTGATCAGCAGAAAGTGGAAGTGACATAGTATAAGGGATAGTGAATGACAAAGATGTAATGAGGGGCTGGGATAGAGAATTAGGACTATATATATTCTAATGAGGCAAGTGTCTGTTATAGCAGAATAAGAGGAGGTGAGGGTCCTTGAAGTGCAGTGACAGGAATATGAAACTCAGATTATGGAATCGGTTCCTGGTCAGTAGGCTGACATGATGTTCCTGCAAAGGTTTATGAAAGGATCATTTCTGTGTAGAGGGAAAGGAAGTGTGTTGTTTGTTTGGGCCTCCCACATTTTATTAGCAACTGGATGACAATCATTTCAACATATGTAAATCTCTAGAACTAGGGCACTTAGTCTTAGCATGTTCTAATACAGATCACGTACACACTTAGATTATTTAAAAGATTTATTGTATTCATTTATGTGTTTTTATCATGACGTTTGATCTAAAGTAATTAGTGTGGCAAAGAAATGGTTAAATAGATATTTGTGGAAAGCAGTAGTGTCCTAGGGAAATGCCATTATCTAAAAGTCTGCCAGTTGTAGCTATAGTTCTTCAATTTTTTTTTTTTTTTACTCACTGGATTGTGTAGTTTTAATGTGGTAATATATGTATCAGAAAAAAGGAACAAATGATTCTGGTACTGACTTGGGAGAAGGTTCAGAGAGGTGAACTTTTAATGAGACTTTGGTGTACTTATGATAGATTTGTCCAGCAAAATCGTTGAAGTAGTTGACCTGACTTATATTGGTTTTTTGATATCATCTGATTACAATTCTGTGGAAATTTCTTCAAGTGAAAGGTGATTTATGGAACTTACTGATAAGACCACTTACATTTTAAAAAGCTTTCTATTGCTTTTAGATATACCCAGGAAAGGCCAAGATGTCTTAGGCTACACTGTTAGTATTAGGCTTACTCTGCAATCAGTGATGGCAATGCAGCAGTGAGTCAGTTCTAAATGACAATAAATTGAGGACTACTGTGGCAAGACTAGCGGCAGGTGCTTTATTCAGTGATCACTCACACAAATAAATCTCAAAATAGGTCATAAAAATGATGGGGGAGTTTTGAAGATTTATGAGAAAGTAAGATTTTATCATCTTCATGTTCCTCTTTACCCCTATAGAAGTAAAAAAAGAGCTTTTATTTTATCTGAGTGTCAAATGAAAATTAGCATTCATCAGACTACCTTTCTCCCTCCTAATGTTTAAGAATTTCAAGATCTCAGAAGTTATAGCTGAAACTTTATCCTCAATTCCAAAGGCCCCAAGGCAAAGTAAAGGAATTTCAAAATCAACTTAACCTCAGCATTTAGAAAGAAAAGGGAACAAATCATATAACATCTAGATTGGTATGACTTGCAAGGTACTAGGGCAGGAATCAAAATGACTCTGAAAATCGGTCAGGTCAGATCCTTTTCCTACTCTGTGGTAAAAGGAAAGACCCATAGACAAGGATGAATAGAGTAAACTGTTTCTCTTTCTTAATTTCAGTAAGCTTTAGATTCTGCCACATTTTCATTGACAAACTAGAAAAGCACCCTTTCATGAATGTAAGCAACCTCGCAGAACAAATAATATAATAAAAACAAAAATTTATTAACATTTTCCCAAGTTAATTGCTCTCCTTTGTCTTTGGGTGTGTTTCTAATTGCTGATTCAAATTTTGTCTTATTGATATGTCATAATTTTAAAAAGCATTCTCCTACTGAAGGATTCTTGGATGATTTCTGTTTTTTCACTATTTTAAATAGCACAACTAAGAACATCTCTGTGTAGATTATCTTTTTTCTTTTTTCCTTCTTTCTTGCTTCTTTCCTTTGTAGTGTAATGAATATTAATTTGCATTCCTAATATTTCCAGCTGGAGATATTGGTTCAAAAGATATTGACAATTTTATGTCGGAAGGAGAAAGAAAAATATCAGATGGTTTCACTTATAGGAGGAATATAGGGGAACCAAAAAAGGGGTTAAGGGGAAGAAAACCCAGCCACAATAAAGAAACACAACACAACAAAACAAAATTAAACAGACAATTATAATTCAGAAACATTATGCAGGGGAGGGGGAGGGAAAGGGCTCAAAACAAGGGAGGGAAGAGCACAAGGGACTATGGTGATGGTGCACAGGTGAATTGGTGGTGGAAATCCTAGGAGGACTACACCTGAGAAAAGAAAGCAAACATTGTTAAAAATTAAAAAAAAAAAGAATGAACAAAGATGTAATATATATAAATAGAAAAGTTATTAAAAAATAAAATAAAATATATTGGCAATTTTGTGGTTCTAATTACATATTTATGAATATTTTTTCAGAAAGATTGAATCAATTAATAATATGTCACAGAATCTTGTCAACATCATATTTTATAATTTATGTTTTATTAGTTAAGCAGTAGCATTTTAAACCTATTTTAATTGGCATTTATGAAATTTGTAGCTGTGTATTTCCTCATATGATTCCTTTCCCATTTGTATTTTCTTTTTAAAATGTATGCCCTTCTCTTGACTACTTATGAATGAATTTTAGGTGTTGACCTTAAATAATTATGTGCTTCTTTTACATTTTTTGGACAGCAGGCTTTGATCACTTTTTCTCAATTTGTTGTATTTCTTTTTATATTTATTGCAGTTTAGTAAACTGATAGTTTTTATTTCATGTCATTTTCTCTGAGCTGTTTTTTTTTAATCACAAAAGGTGATTTTCTTATTTCTTTTTAAGTCTTTTGAGATATAATTGGCATACAACTTTATATTAGTTTAAGGTATACAAAGTAATGATTTGATATTTGTACATATTGCTAATGATCACCATAGTAAGTCTTCTTAACATTCTTGTTAACATACATAGTTACAACATTTCATCTTTTGAACTTTTAAGATTTCTTAGCAATTTTCTAATATACAATATTGTATTATAAACGCTAGTCACTGTGCTGCACATTACTCCCCAGAACTTAATTCATTTTACGTAACAAGAAGTTTTTACTTTTGACCACCCCCACCCATTATTTCAAAAATATTCACTCATACAGATATACAGATATATTAGATAAAGTGTATTCAAATAATTTTTTGTACTAGTATTCAGTTATTCTAACATTTCTTAAGTGGTGATTCCTTTCCCCAATAGTTGTTGTTATAGTCTCACTTATTGTATATTAAATAAATAATACCAAATAAACATATAGAACCCATTCTATGGGTTATTTTTTGCTCTCAAATCTATGTCATATTCTGATTAATGTCTACTTTATGATAACCATAATGATTCTTGCCATTTCATTATCTATATTTTATCATACTGGTAATCACTGAATATGTGAAAGGATTTTAATTGGTATTCGATTGAGCTTATTTTTAATTTAGGAGTTTGATTATCTTTGCAATGACTATTTTTTGTCATCTTGAAGCAGAGCTATTTGCCCCATCCTTATTCTATCATTAATGATTTGTATTTTTCCTTAAGTACTTAAATTTGGTTAAAATAATGTCTTATTTCAAGGTTTTTTACAATTTGTTAATGAAATTTTTATGTTTTTACAACATGTTTTGCTTTTACTGCTATTTCCCTGTAATTTGGGAATGAAATTTGAAAAATTTATATTTTAAAGTGAAAAGTATGGACTTGATTATTTGCACCATCATATAAGGAGTATTTTTATTTTTTAAAAAATTCTCCCTGGAAGCCTGGAGGACCCAGGGAAGGTAGTACATGCCTCAGAACTTACCATAAAAGGATTGGGGAGAAGTTGAAGACTAGAAAAAATAAGAAATCAAGAAACAAGAGATTTGGTGATTGGACTCTAACCATTGGAGAGTCCTGGTCTTAATCATATTACACTTAACGCGGTGATCATTGACCTGAAGATTGAAGCCAGCTCAATATTTCACCCTTAGTGTGACTATACTTTTTTATTGGCCTTTCTTACTTTATAAAAAGCCTTTATTTCTTTTCCCCGTCTCATAGCTATTTACCACTCTCTTCCATTGCCAACCACCTTGAAAAAGATACTACCTTCTCTTGGCTTTTTCACTTCCTTGGCATTTATTTACATCACACTCACTAAAATCTGGCTTTTGCCTCTACTGAAATGTGGTAGTCATTGTGGTGAGTGACCTTCTAATTACCAGATGCAGGAGATGTTTTTCAAACCTTATCTTAATCTAGTTATGGTAAAATTTGACACTGTTAACCATTTCCTTTTGGTACCTGCCTCTAGATCAATCTGTGTATTTCTCATTTTCTGTCATTCTCTTCTACTTCTCTCAGTTCTTTCCTGATTCATCTTTTTCCTTCTTACATGTTGCAAATTTATTGGAGTCTGTACATGAAATTCTTTTTTTCTAACTTTAGATTTTCATTTTGGGTGATTTTACTGATGACTACCAAATCTATAGGTTGACTGTGTTCCTAGGTATAAATCACGTATACCTAGCTACTTTCTACTTATCTTTATTTAAGTTTGGTCTAGAGACCTCAAACACTACACATCCAAGATAAACATTATCTTATACCCAAAATCTTTTCTCCTTTAAGCCCTCTTTTTGCGGAATATCTTCATTGTCCTTATCTAAACCAAATTCTATTGCTTTTCCTGTAAATCTTGTATCCCAACTTTGCATCAGGCTGTTACCATATCCTATTAGTCCTGTTTTTAAAATTCTTAAATTGGGTCCTTCCCTGCCACCTTCTCTGCCACTGTCTTTCTTTAGGTCTTCCTGAGCTACAGTGGCCTCTTAATCAGTCTCTTTGCCTCTAGATAGCTCTTTCTATTTAATCTGCAGTGATTCCAGCGAGATTTTTCTAAAACTCCATAAGCTCTTGTCATTCTTCTTGGAATTTTATAACAATTCCATTATTGTTAGAATAAACTCTAAACTCCTTTGCATGGTCTGTAGTTCCCTTTGTGACTTAACATAAAGGGCCAGCTAGATCTGCTCTGTAGCTGTCCATAAATAGTTCCTGACATTCCCTGACAGGTGTTCTATACTCCAGCCATATTGAACTCTTTTAAGTCTTTAGACCATCGCATATCTTGTTTCCTTGGAATATGCTTTTTTCCTTAGTCATTTCCTCTGAGAAGTACACTCATTCACTTAATACATATACTTTTACTCTCTACTGTGTGCTAGGTACTGTTATAGATGCCAGAGAAAGTATGGATAAAAGAAACAAAAATCTCAGCCTTTGAAAGAGCATTCCGGCAGAACCCAGATTTGGTTTAAGGCCTTTGTACTCCCACAGTGCCTTACTTGCTTTTTTTTTTTTTTTTCTTTTTAATACACATGAAGCCGGCCAAGTTGTCTCTGTGACTCTAGTTTTTCTGTCAAAGGGCTTTCTTCTCATCTCCTTTCCAGGAGATGGCATCACAGCTACTGCATAAATGCAAAACGTGCTCTCATGAAAGGAGCTGAAATGTACACCTTTTACAGAAGTTAAAAATGAAAACTTAAAGTATTTTCCCTCCCAGGGGTAACCCATTCTAAAAGGCCAGAGAAACTTTAACTTTAAGAGAATTCAAGTATCATATTACCTAACACCAAGTTTAAATTTTGAAGCAACCTACATTTTTCGTTACAGTTAAAACTGGAAAAAAAAAGAATGAAGAAAAGGGAGAAAGGAAGAGAGAGACAGACAGAAACAGAGAGAAAGCCTGAAATAAAGTCATGTTATAGTGGGTTGTCAGTTTAAGTCTGAAGTCAGTGGCTTCTAGTTTTTAGCATAGTGACTTATTTCTTAGGAACCATAAGCCCATTCATACTACATAATTATTTCCAGCTGTCAATTAGGAAGAAAACATATTGTTTACGACCTTTCTTTGATGCTTGGAAAGATTGCTGAGCCATTTTGGAGGAAAAGTGGCATATAAATCTAATAAATGATAATAAATAATTTCAAAATATTCTTAGAGAACAGACTTTACACAAAAGTCTTTGTATACATTTGTGCATCCCATTGAGGGATCTGGTTGGATCTGAGTTTGTGATTGCTTGGTTTTGATGAATTCCTTTTTGGAGCTGGAGTTTGAATTGGATTCTGAATGAGAGAAGTAAAAGTTTGGATAAACTGAGATAAGAATTCATTGCAATGAAAAAGTCAGCATAGGAAATGAAGAAATGGGGAAAAGTGAGTATGGGGGAGAACAAAAAGTGACTGAATGGAGATACAAAATACTGCAGAAATGGTAAGAGAAATACCTATGATAGGATAATACAATGTACTAATAAACAAAGACGACTTTGTAATGGTCAGAGGAGACCACCAACATGTTTTAAATTTTCAGGAGCACCAAAAAGACAACTCCCTTTGCCTTCAAGTGTATTTTCTGCTTTCAAGTGAAGGCTGAGTATTTTTTTTAAGATTTATTTATTTATGAGTACAAACTGGGATATAGGCCAGAGGTGTGAGGTGGTGAGAGGATTCACCAGAGACATAGTGGGGAGCAGAACAGGCAGATCTACTGAAGTTCCCTGCTGAGGGGAGCAGTGGGCGAGACAGGAGAGGTCTGCTGTGCCATGTGGGAAGCTCCCTGGCCGGATATCGAACTCATGCTACTGTGGCTCTGGATAGCTTCATAGCTTCCCACCAGGGAAGACCTGAATATTTTTAAAAAATATTTCTGTGGCCTTGTGCAGCCAGCACAAATATGTATAGAAAGGAAAACACTTATATATACTCCTTGGAAACTAACTTGATCCGTTTTGAAATCTGGCCTAGGGTAGGCTCTACCCTGGAGCTAGATACTAACAAATTTACCTCATACCTTTTAAAGACGTTTAAATATATAAGTTTTTATAATTGTTTCTTTAATTCATCCCTCACCGTTTGATTCTAAATCACAAGTAGAGAATTACTAGACTTTATGAACCCCTTTCAACGGTGCATCTCTAACCCATGCCCCAGCAGGCTTCAGTAATCTTTGAATTATTTGTCTTTGCAAAAAACAGTGACCAAAAAATGGAATGGAATTCAGACTGATTAATTTTTATTCTTCCCTCTAATTCCACAAAGTAAATCTTTAAAGCTGTGTGTGTATTTGAAAGATGATTTATTAGTAATTGAAAACTGCTATTTAGAAATTTGTTTTAATATTTGGGACTTAAATATCTTGGACAAGGGAAAAAAGCACACATAGCTGCTGGGATCCCCAACTACACCTATTTCATTTTCCCTTCCACCTCTACTGGCTATTCCAAATCCCTAACATTCATGAATACTAAGGGCTTAGTGGACCATCTCTGCAGAGTTGCATACAGAGAAACGACCTTGTTTCTCTCAAAGAATGTTAAATAAAATCTGAGTTATAAACCTTTAGTAATGCCTCTATCAATCCTCTTCTCCAATTCTGTCATCTTAGATCTGCTCAGAAACCCCTCCCTCACTAAAAGATGAGGCTGATTTTTGTTGTTTTTGTTTTCAACTGTTCTTCCAAGCTCTTTATTAGATGGACAAACTTAGTCTTTCTGTCTTATTTTATTCTACTTTGTCCAATAGTTAGAGTCTATACAACAAAGTGAGTCCAGAAACTGAAAGATCAAGCAGGGATCTTTTCCTTCTTTCTTCCCAGCTCTCCAGTTCTTCCCTTTTCTGTTCATTCTCTTCATTCTGAATCATAATAAGTCCTGGGAAAATGGACAGTCCAAAAGAGAACTTTCCTTAGAGGGTTGTGAAGGAGTGGGGGGTAAATTGAGTGGGTGAAGACAAAAATCATTTTAGTTATCTTCTTCTCTGAGGATGGGTGCATTCACACTTTAATAAATCTTGTCACAGTTACATAAGGGTGCTTAGAGGAGCCAAGAATTCTATTTTCTGGGTCCAAGGGAGGAAGGATGCAGACAGAAAAGAGAGGAGGAGGGCTAAGTGTAAAGGAGATAGTACTGACCTGTTCTCCTCCTCTCTTACCCTAAATCAGTTACAAGCAACTAGGTCCTTCTTTAACCCTTTAGCCAAGTAATGTAAGTCTACTATGCTGGCAGCATCATGTCCAACTGGCATATTCTGATGTCTTTGTGAGACTGTTCAGAAAATCCCCTTCTTCTGGCTGTTGTAGGTTCTGTCTGTTGTCAAACTGAAAAAACATCCTGAAATATTCTTTTCTATCCCTTAGTAAATACTCTTAGCCCCACCACTTTCTCTGGTTAGCACATTTCCTAATACACACTGTCATATCGAGGAGGGCTAGCAGGCAGAGGTGTTTGGATCAAACACCTCACAATAGTTTGGATCCCAGTGCTTTTATTAACTGCTCTGATCAATCAGCTACTTGCCAGCATAATCTAGAGAAGGAATGAACCTGTCGTACTGTACCTGGTGCACCTTTTCATCTGGATGATTGCTTCGGAACCTCCATTTGTTCCTTATTCAGTTGCTCTTAAGTTTGAAGTTCCCTAAGCTGTGCCTACCTTGACAGCAGTTTTTTTCCTAGAGGTGTTTATAACTAAGCTTTCCTCTAATCTCATTTCTCTGATCTGGCTATACCTCTTTTCTATCTTTTGAGAAGTCCTCAAAATTTGTGATCTTGCTTTTACTGAAATTTAGTTTTTAAAAAGTATTTTCTTCCATTTCTTTGGATTTAGGAAGTGTCAACTTAGACATGTACAAAGTCTGTCTTGGTCTGGGCTATTTTTTATTTTATGTATATGTATCTATAGTGTTGTTTAATATCCCCCTTCTGTGTGTGGTTAACTCAACACATTATTAAAGATATCAATAGTTTTCTCTACTAGGAAGAAGCACTTTTATAGCTCAAGTATGCTAAAAAAGTTTGGAATATATTGATTTTGCAAGTCAGTCCCAGATTTAAAAGCATGAGATGCAATGCGACATAAATATCTGAGTAGTGCAGATGACTCTTTTTTCATAGAGATAAAAGTTGATGATGACACACTTTATACATATGACACATGTGAATAGTTTTGAAATATCTCTATGAGAAGAGCAAACTGCATTCATATAATTTGACTTAGGTTCCAATATTTTGTGTATGTCAATGTATAACACAAGCATTTTTCCAGGTTGCAGAACAGAATGCAAACTGGTGGACTCCAGGTCAAATCCAGACTGTACACCTGTTTTATTTGACTCATAATATTAGCTTACTCAGTGTTACTGTTTTAGACTGGACTAATTGCCAATGTGTGAAAGTGCAGATATTTTGAAAAGAGATCCTTTGAAATTCTTTTGCAAAAATAATCAGAAGATTTGGCAACACTGGATCAAGTTCTTCAATGACAGTAAGTAGCTGGAGCTGAGTGGTAGTGACTTTACAGCTAATAATTCATCACAGCCTTCATCACTTCTACTGTCTCTTAAACAACTGTGCTTCTATCTTTTTTGTTAGTATCCTGATCCTATGAGCACTTGAGTTTGTGGTCCCTGCTATATGTAGTCTTTATAACTATTATTTTGAATTATAGTGTAGGAATCCTGTAATTACCAGGTCTCCATTTTTAAAGTATATAACTCTTTGATTTTTAACTTCATAAATGTAGTTTCCTTCTTGGAGCTATAACCTAGAAGCAATAGAGAGTCAGAAAAATGAGAGTAGTTATATGGTTCTTGATAAATATGCACGATCTCTCTCAATACTAATGTTGGAGTTAGAAAAGGGAGCCAAATAACAGAAGGCTGCTTCCCACCCACAGGATCCCACAGTGTCCTGTGGGGGTCATACCATTTTAGGTCTGGTTTTTACTTCTGTTGATCCAATTCGTAATCAAAAGATTGCTTGATGAACATAGAATCAGAATAAAGGAAGCCAAGTAATCTTGAAAGGAAGTGAACCTCAGCGAGGACTGATTTATTAAGTTTGCTTTATAATACAGAACATCTGTCTCTCAAAGTCATAATGCCTGCTGAGTCAGTATTCATTTCCCTTTGACACTGCTGGGTAAATACTGCCAAATTCTTCTTTGCAACATCTTCTTCCTTTCTAAAAAAAATCCATTTATACTGCCTTCTTTTAACATTCTTTCATCATACAAATTTCAATAACATTAAGTTTCAGCTTTATTTTAAATAAATCATTCTTGCTGAGCTACCCAATCACCTATTGGACTTGGGTAGAAGGACTAAATGGTATTTTTATGATAGATGACTTTTACAGAGATCTAGCATCACCTGTTATGTGTTTACTCTTTGTAGATTCTTGCTCAGTTTTATCTTCTAAGTTCTGGGTATACTTTGTTCCTATGGGCTGATTAATGTGGCATTTGTTTGATACTTCATAGTCTCCCAAGTAACAAATACCACTCCATTTTTGTGTCAGGGTACCCACTCTGAAAGAGGGTACTATGATACCCATTTTTTTTAAAGATTTATTTATTTTTGCATATAAGCTGGGGTGCAGGCCAGAGGTGTGGGTCGGTGAGAGGGTTCACCAGAGACAGAGTGGGGAACAGAACAGGCAGACTGACCGAAACACACTGCTGAGAGGAGCAGCGGGCGAGACAGGAGAGGTCTGCAGTGCCATGTGGGAATCTCCCCGGGTGGGCATTGAACTTGCATGGCAGTCGCTGACAGCTCCACAGCGCTGCGCTAACCTATTGCACCACCAGGAAGGCCCTGATCCCCATTTTTTAAAATGAAGAAATTGATCAAAGGCAAGAAAGTGACTTGAGCAAGGTAAAAAAGGTAGTACATAATCAATTTGAAGATTAACTGATATATTTTTATTTCAAAGTCCGTGTTTCCAAAACAAGCAGTGGTCTGGAGCCCAAGAGATCAAGTAGAACCAAACAATGGCTTCAGTGTCAGAAACGAGAAAGAAACATTATCCTCAAATGGGTTTGTTCCTTTTATGCTCCTGCCATCACAGTAGGGTCATACGATTTAGGCATAAGTGGTACAGAACCTGTCAGAAGGGGATTACGGATGTAGTTGCAGCAAGTTTGTGATAGTTTTGGCAGTTGGGCCCCCTGACTCTGTCTGGGGTAGCTACAGTTTAGGGAGGCAAAAGTCGAAGAGGGTTTCTTATAGAACCGTTTCTGTAAGACCCTCTTTTCATTTGACCAGTTGAGATATTCGCTAATAAAGCTTAACTTGTCCCTGAGGCATTTTCCATTTTAACAGAAGTCTTGTGAATGGAGAAATGACAGTAAGAAAAAAAGTCAGTGAGGGTGGGATGGTAGATAAAGAATTAGAACATATTTTCCACCTTGGAGAATCCCTCCTCATTAAATTTTTTCCCTCTGTTTTCTTTCGAGACATTGGAAAGACTGAATTATGAATTTTAAAATAATGAACCAAAATGTTTACTATAAGGAGTACTCATGTTCCCTTTGAGCGTTTATACTCTTAAAAATGATTTCAAAACCACATAATCAGAAGATTTTTTTTGTGTAAAACTATTTTATTATAATTTCATTATAATTCCTGTGTATTTAAGCATTAACAGCACAACTTTACAATATATTTGTCTCCGGGGACCTCTGCATTTCATATGACAGGAGAAAAGTACTTAACAAATCATTTATTTTGGCATATGGTTTTATTCATGTTGACTTCTGAAATATCGGTCGATACATTTCCTAGATCCTTATTGTACCTCAAATGACTAAGATTGGGGAGAGCACTAGAGTAACATACATTTCTTTGTAGAGACTAGAAACAAAATACTTAACTATTCTCTCATCAAAGGGCTCAGGGTGAGTAATTAAGAGCAACTCTAAGCAATTTGGAGTTGAAAGTAAGTTGGAGCCTAGCTCCTCCAAGCCTAGTGACCTTGGGATTTGTAAAGAAAGACACCATATGACTTTACTGAATGGTATCTTTTGAGTTCTTTCAAATGCACTGGTGCGTTTTAACTGAATTAGTATATATTCAGAACATATGTAGGCCACAATTAGAACTCTACTAAGCTCTATGACAGCAAAATCATCAGTCTAATTTTGGGGGTTGGAAAGTTGTTTTCCATGAAATCTGAAATAATTACTAGATTTGTTTATATTTTAGCTATAAACATACCACTACTCTGAAACTGCCTTCGAAACTATAGAACTTTTCCATTTGCAAATAATTCTAAGGGGAAAAAACCTCCATGTGACCTGCAGATGCTATCAAATGCATTTCCAAATGCTATGTATTCATACAGAAGACATGTATTCGTACGTAATATTTCTCCTATGGACATTAAAA
Organism: Scalopus aquaticus; assembly: GCA_004024925.1. NCBI lineage: Eukaryota > Metazoa > Chordata > Mammalia > Eulipotyphla > Talpidae > Scalopus > Scalopus aquaticus. The sequence goes on along the minus strand of PVIJ01008388.1, from coordinate 20,704 downwards.
TTTTGGGGGTTTAGGGCCTTCCTGGTGTCGCAGCGGTTAAGAGCTGCACTGTGGAGCTGTCGGCAGTGGCAACGTGAGTTTGATGCCGGGCCGGGGAGATTCCCACATTGCGAGGCAGACTTCTCTTGCCTTGCCCACTGCTCCCCTCAGCAGTGTATTTCCATCGATCTGCCTGTGCTGCTCCCCACTTTGTCTCTGGTGAACCCTCTTGCTGCCCCCACGCCTCTGGCGTATACCCCAGCTTGTATGCATAAATAAATCTTAAAAAAATTTTTTTGGGGGTTTAGATCTAGAAATCCTCTTCCTCTGAGATATTTTTAGCCTGAGAGTTACTATCAGGAAGGGATGCATGCACAGTCAAGTATCTCAAGAATAGTACTAGTAGTTGTGCCAAATATTCTTAAGGACTTTGTTTATAGATAAGATGAAACCTGAAGATGAAGAGAAATAAATTGATTAAGCCCTTGCAGGAGCAATTTATCACTCTGCAATACCTTTGGGAATTGCTGAAAATGCATGCTGGCAGGAAGGTTTTTAATTACCAAAACCATCAGATCATTTGCTTGGTTCTTTAGAGTCAGTGAAATATGTGAGTGGGTAATGGAGTCTGTCCAAGAAAAAAATGAGCTAAGTACTGTGCCTGGCACTGCCCTGTTACAGATGGAAGGCCAGATGAGCAGGGGCAATTGCCAATCATGAGATTCATGCACACACACACACACACACACACACACACACACACACACACGTGTATGCCACATATGTCTGTATATACATGAGTGTTAAAATAAGAAAGAAGAGATATTTTATAATGCAAAGGAAGACCTCATATTTGCAGTAAATTGCATTCCTGGAAAAGGGCATTTAGTGGAAATGATTAAGTTTAACTTGGTTTTCCCTTTAAAAAGTAACATTATAATAGGAGTCATATACTTGATTAGGAGAGAAAAACCTGAATCTTTATATAATTGACTATAAGTAGAATCTAATGTTTAGTCAGCTAATAGTGATAGAAAGATATAATAATAATGAAGGTAATGTATTTTCCCCTTTATCACACTATTCTTTATTTTTCATGTATTTCTTTTATCTTTGTTAAATTTTTGATAGTATTTGATTTCTCCCCTTAGGTGTAGTCCCCATAGTTCTCCTACGACCATAGTACCCGTGTTCATCACCACAGTCCCTTGTGCTTTTCCCTCCCCTGTTTTAACCCTTCTCCCTCCTTATCCCCTGCTGTATATCTCAGATCTATGATCAGCTTGCAAATTTTGTCTTTTTCCTAACTCTTTGGTTTCTCTGTATTCTCTCTATGAGTGAAACCACCTGATAGTTATCTTTTGTGTCCTTTGTGTAGATTCCTAGGAGTGGAATCACTGGGTCTTATGGTAGATCCAGTTTTTGTTTTTTGAGGAATCTCCATACAGCTTTCCATAGTGGCTGGACTAGTCTGCATTCCCACCAACAGTGTAAGAGTGTTCCCTTTTCTTCAAATCCTCACCAGTATTTGTTTCTGGTTTTTTAAATATGGGCCATTCTCACAGGTGTGAGGTAGAATCTCATTATGGTTTTGATTGACAGTTCCCTGATTAGAAGTGATGTTGAGCATTTTTTCATATGCCTGTTGGCCATTTGCATTTCTTCTTTGGAGAGGTGTCTTTTTAGCCCTTCTGCCCATTTTTTGGTGGGTTGTTTGTTTTTGTTGAGTTGTGTAAGCTCTTTGTAGATCTTTGGTATCAGTCCCTTATCCACTATATGGTATGCAAATATTTTGTTCCATTCAGTAAGGTGTGTCTTTGTTTTGGTTTGTGTTTTTTTTGCTGTACAGAGGCTTTTTAGTTTGATGTAGTCCTAGCTGTTTATATTCTCCTTAGTTTTCTTTGCTTCTGGAGATGAATGATGTTCTTTAAGTTTATGTCATGGAGTGTTTTGCCTATGTTTTCTTCTATATATTGTATTGTTTGAGGTCTTACACCCAAGCTTTTTGATCCATTTTGAGTTGATTTTTGTGTACAATGTGAGATAGTATTCTAGTGTCATTCTTCTGCATGTGGCAGTCCATTTTTCCCAGCACCATTTATTGAAGACACTTTCCTTGTTCCAATGTATATTCTTTGCTTCTTTGTCATAGATTAGTTTTATTTCTGGTCTTTCAGTTACATTCCATTGGTCTGTATTACACTATTCTTTTTTTTTTAATTCATGTCTTTTACATTATTGTGTATTCCCTGTAGGTTACCAACACCGATTCACCCGTGAACCATTACCATAGTCCCTTGTGCTCTTTTCTCCCCTTTTTGGGCCCTTATCCTCCCTGTCCCTTGCTGAATGTCTCTTTCTTATTTAGTTCCCCTATATTCCTGTTATAAGTGATATATTTCTCTTTCTTTCTTATTTTGCTGAGCATGATCCCTTCTAGCTCCATCTATGTTGCTGCAAATTGCATATGTTTATCTTTTTTGAAGGCTGAGTAGTAGTCCATTGTGTATACATACCACATCTTCTTGATCTGATCATCTACTTTTGGGCATCTGGGTTGTTTCCATATTTTAGCTATTGTAAACAATGCTGCAGTAAACATATGGGTGCATGTATCTTTTTGAATTAATGTTTTTGTGTCCTTTGGGTAGATTCCCAGAAGGGGTATTACTGGGTTGTATGGAAGCTCCATTTTTAGCAATTTGAGGAACCACCATACAGCTTTCCATAGTGGCTGGACCAATTTGCATTCCCACCAGCAGCTGTATTACACTATTCTTTTCATTTTGCATATGAGGAATCGAATTTAGAGAGGTTCAATAATCTGAGGGAGATCACAGGGCATGGATTAATTGACAGGATTAGAGAATGCGAACCCCTTGAGATTCAAGGATAGAGATAGGAGGAGCAATGAAAAAATACTGAGGCAAAAGATGGATTGTAATGGCAAAGTAGACAGCCATGTAATAATGTAGGATACCAATACTCAGTTTCAATAATGGGTAAGACATCCATACAGAAAATCAATAGGAAAAGTTGGACTTGAACCCATACTTTAGACAAAATATAACTGACACAAAGTATAACTGACATTCCATTCAACAGCAGCAGAATACACATTCTTCTCAAGTGCACATAGAATGTTCTTCAGGGTAGATAACATGTTAGCCTACAAATCAAGTCTTGAAATATTTAAGAAGATTGAAATAATACCAGTATTTATTCAGATTTTACAGGACTGAAACTAGAAATCAATAGAAGGAAAATTGGACACTTCACAAATATGTAGAAATTAAATAGAGCCTCTTGAACAAGTATTTGATCAAATTGGTGGTTAAAAGGGAAATTAAAAAATACCTCAACACAAATGAAATGCAGCACACCAAAACTTAGGGACTGCAGCAAAAGCCATTTTAAGAGGAAAGTTTATTTCCATCAGTGCGTACATTAAAAAAAGAAGCAGGGTCTCCCTGGTGGCGCAACGGGTTGAGCACAGCACTGCGGAGCTATCGGTAGCTGTGGCGCGAGTTTGATGCCCAGCCTGGGAGATTCCCACATGGTGCAGCAAACCTCTCCTGCCTTGCTCCTGCTCCCCTCAGCAGTGTATTTTGTTCGATATGATTGTTCTGCTCCCCACTCTTTCTGGTGAACCTTCTCACCACCCAGAACCTCTGACCTGCACCCCAGCTTGTATGCATAAATAAATAAATCTTAAAAAAATAAAAAAAAGAAGCAAGTTCTCAAACAGCCTAAGTTTATAGCTCAAGAATTTGGGGGAAGGGAGAAGAAACCAAGTTCAAAGTTATCAGAAGGAAAGAAATAACACAGATTAATGCAGAATTAAATCACACAAAATAGAAAAATTATAAAAAGAAATCAATGGGACTAAGATTTGGTTTTTGAAAGGAAAAACAAAACCAAACCCTGAAAAACCCTTTGCTACTATGACTGAGAAAAAAGAAAGAAGATTTAAATAACATAAGTAATAAAAAAGAAGACATTATGACTGATGCCACGGAAATAAAAAAAGGGTTCCTCTTATATGGAAATATTCTTATGGAGTATCATTAGAGGTTACTATGAATAACTATATGCCAACAAGCTGGATAATCTAGAATAATTGGATGAAGTCCTAGAAACATACAACCTACCAAAACTAAAATCATGGAGAAATAAAATCTGAACAAACCTATAACTAGTATGGAGACTGAATCAATAATCAAAAACCTCCCCTAGAAGAAAAGTCCACGATCAGATGACTTCACTGGCAAATTCTACCAAACAGTTAAAGAAGAATCAATGTAAATTCTTATCAGATATTTTTAAGAAATTGAAGACGAAACATGTCCAAATTCATTTTATGAAACCAGAATTACCTTGATACCAAAATGAGACAGAACATCAAAGAGAGAACTTTCAAGCCTATATCCCTGCTGAATATAGATGCAAAAATCCCCAATAAAATACCAACAAACTGACTCTATACTTCCATTTAAAGGATTGTACAGCATGAACAATGGGATTTATCTATGGAATACAAGGACGGTGCAGCACACAAAGATTACGTGTAATGCACTGCTGTAACACAATAAAGGGTACAAATCACATGATTGTCTCCACAGGTGTAGAAAAGGTATCTGATAAAATTCGATGCCTTTATTTTATAACATACACGAAATATATCAAAATGTATTAAAGACTTAAACATAAGACCAGAAACTACAATTACTGGGGGTGGGGGGCAGCGGAGAAGTTGGTGACATTAGTTTTGACAGTGATTTCATGATACGATACTGAAAGTACAGGCACCAAAACCAAAAATAGACAAATGGGACCACATCAAATCAAAAACCTGCACAACAAAGGAAACACCAGCAGAGTAAAAAGGCAATGTATAAAATGGTAGAAAATATTTGCAAGACATATATCCATAAGAGATTAATCTCCAAAATAAATCAGAAACTCCTACAACTCAATAACAGAAAAAACACTAATAACCCAATTTAAAATGGGTCAAGGACTTGCACAGACATTTCCCAACATTGCAGAGACATTTGGTCCTCCCAAAGAAGGGCCAACAGGTATATGAAAAAAAAGAAAAAGTTCAACATCACGAATCATCCGGAAAATGTAAATCAAGACAAGAAGATCTCACCTCACACCAGTCAGGATGACATCACGTGTCATGAAGATAAAAAGACATCACGTGTTGGTGAGAATGTAGAAAATCCATGTACTGTTGATGGGAATGCAAAATGGTGCATCCACTGTGGCAAATATATGGAGGTGTCTTGAAAAATTAAAATTAGAACTACAGTATGATTAAGTAGTAGTACCACTTCTGAGAATTTATTCAAAGTTGAAATGAGAATCTCAAAAAATTCTCAGCATTTCCGTGTATATTACAGCACTATTGCTATCGCTATGCTATGAAAATAATCTAAATGTTCCTGAGGCACACAGTGTGGCTCACTGGTTGCCTGTTTGGATTAGCTGCGAGCCTCCCTGCCCAGACTCAGGGTTCTGCAGGAGGCCACCTCCATCAGCTTGCTGTGTGCGTGCGTGCGTCCTGACGTGCTACGTTGCACATGCCGCTTCTGAGTCAAGACTTCCGGCCGCCTCTGCCGCCATCTTGTTCACTCAGAAGTGCCACGGCTGGGTCGGAATCCCTAGTGAGCTAGTGGCGCCGAAAGTGTGGAGCCACCATGCCCTCCTCGTCGCTGCGGGTGGCAGTAGTGTGCTCAAGTAACCAGAACCAGAGTATGGAGGCGCACTACATCCTCAGCAAGCAGGGATTCAGCGTCCAGTCCTTTGGAACAGGGACGCACGTGAAGCTTCCAGGACCAGCGCCTGACAAGCCAAATATTTACGATTTCAAAACTACATATGATCAGATGTACAACGATCTTCTCAGGAAAGACAAAGAACTCTATACGCAGAATGGCATCTTACGTATGTTGGACCGAAATAAGAGAATCAAGCCCCGGCCAGAAAGGTTCCAGAACTGCAAAGATCTGTTCGATCTGATCCTTACCTGTGGAGAGAGAGTGTATGACCAGGTGGTGGAAGACCTCAATTACAGAGAACAAGAGACGTGCCAGCCAGTGCATGTGATCAACGTGGACATCCAGGACAACCTTGAGGAGGCCACTATCGGCGCGTTCCTCATCTGTGAACTCTGCCAGTGCATCCAGCACAGCGAGGACATGGAGAACGAGATCGAGGATTTGCTGCAAGAGTTGGAGAAGAAGAGCGGACGGGCCTTCCTGCACACAGTCTGTTTCTACTGACTGGGCCAGCTGAGGCCAACTTAGCTTCTTGTTAATACTTTCCCCCACATAGTTGTTTTTACTTTTAGGCATTCTGCTGGTGGAAGGTAGTTCTACCCGAATAAACTACATGTGAAACGATAAATAGGCATAAATGTTAATGGAATGTTCAGGTTTTCTATTCTACTTTCACTTATGAATGGGATATTGATTTTAAGGCTTTTATCCTTTAACCCAAAAAGAAAAATGGTTAGAGTACATTCCCTCCATTTATATGCTTTTACTATCTGCCTCACCTTCAGCCCCCAGCCCCAACCTGGCTGGAATGTACAAGTACTGAATGTAAGGGGACTGTATCTTACTAGGAAAGAGCGTGCAATTATCCAATAAATTGCTACTGCTACTGAATAAATGCCCATCAACAGATGAATGGATAAATACAAACTTTAAAAAAAGGAAAGTCTGCAATGAACCCTACAAAATAAGGAAATAGACCAGTCACAGAAAGAAAAATACAGCCTAACTCCACTTAGGTGAGGTATCTAAACAGTGAAATTCATAGAATCAAAAGAGTAGAGGAGTGGTTCCAGAGGCTGGAGGAAAGGCAAATTGGGGAGTTACAAATTAATGGGCATAAAGTTGCATTATGCAAATGAAGAAATTGTCAAGATCTGCTATACAGCATTGTACCTTTAGTCAACAGTACAGTATTGTACACGTAAAAATTTAAGAGGATAGATTTCATGTTAAGTCATCGTACAATAAAAGTTTAAAAGGATAAAAATGGTAATGTTTTTGTAATGTGTATTTTACGACAGTAAAAGAAAGGAGAGATGAAGATTTTTTTAAGAATAGGCAGGATTTAAAATGACACAGCAAACAGAGAGAAGTATTTAATAGGTAATGTGAATAGACAAAGTTCAAGACTTGTTCACAAAGTTTAGAAATTAAAATTTTTCAAGGAGCATAATAATTAAGGATAGTAAATACAAAAATAACAATATCAAAATAAATAATAACAGTAGCTAATGTTTTTTGAGCATATTTTATGGATCAGACTCTATGACGAATGCATCATACCTGACACTGGTAATCTTTATTTTAGAAGTTCTTATAGTATTTTTGGTTTTGCTGGCCATGTGCAATTTCATTTGCATATTATTCTTAGTTTTTTGTTTGTTCTATGGCTTTGTTTTGTTTTTACAACCTTTAAAAAAAGGTAAAAATTCTTCTTAGCCTGAGGGCTATACAAAAACAGTATGCAGGCTGGTTTTGTGCTGGGCCTGTCTGTCATTTGTCTACGCCTAGTCTAGATCTTGAATTTTAGACTTCAGCACATATAACTAAATAAAATTCAAGCCAGTTGTATAACCCTGAAATTTGGAGAAAAGAGCAACAGCACATGTAAGCTGAGAAGTAATTGTCATATATCCATGGCTTTGGTTCATAGAAAGGATGACATAACATTAAAGAAATAAATCATTTGCTACCTTAGCACTATAACCAAGTTCATATTACTTTCCAGTCCTGGCCTTCATGCAGTGTTTTTTAAGGACACTAATTTTTCAGCATGTAAAATTAACTATAGCATTCCTATTTTTAAAATCTCATTATCATTTTTTATAATCTAATAGAATGTTAAAAATTAATCAGTCGGATTCCAGTCATGCAGTTTCATCAGAGCTGTTGCTGCTTTTTTTCTTCTCTAATCACATATTTGAGCAGTGTTTTTGAGGCAAAGACAGCAAAGTGAGAATAGCATTCCAAAGGAGGAGGGGGCAGAAGTCTGTGGAAAAAAAAACTTGTGAGAATTAAGAATGACAGAAAGATGATGGGGGTGAGTAGGATAGAATTGTCAAATGGTGCATTTAATACCCAAATATTGAAGATTTTGTTCAGACTTTTAGCCTTCAATGTCATTCTTGTTTTGTTTTTGTTAGAATTAAGTTTTCTCTAAAACTCTTGCTGCTGGAACTTCATTACCATCCTTCCTTTATTGCCTCCAGTTCCCAGCAGTTTTTTGTAGCTATGACAGAGGTTATACTCCCTTTCTTCTTGCATATTTTCATTTGCCCATTACCCTTCCCAAATACTTGAACTTACATATGAATGGAAATACATTTTATAAGAAGCAGACAAAAAAACCCCATTTACACCATTATGTTGTAATCTGGTGCCCTTGGAAGGTTCCTGGTACCTTTTTTTTTTTTTTGAAGATTTATGTATTTATGCATACAAGAGCTGGGGTGCAGGCCAGAAGTGTGGGGAGTGAGGGTGAGAGGATTCACCAGAGACAGAGTTGGGGAGTAGAACCGGCAGATCCACTGAAGTACACTGCTGAGGGGCACAGTGAGTGAGTCAGGAGAGTTCTGCTGTGCCATGTGGGAAACTCCCTGGCCTGGCCAGGGATAGCTACATAGTGCTGAGACTTAACCCCTTGTGCCACCAGGGAGACCCCCAATTCATAGTACTCTTTCACCCCTTTAGAGAATCTTTGAAATCACAGCTATTTTCGTAATAATGCTAAGTTACTTACCTCTCTTATTTTCTTGAATTAATACATATCTGATGAATTTCTCAATTTTAATTTCTTTGTGGTGGATATTAATAGATAAAACTCACATAAATATAAGTGGTTTGAATCTTCATTTTTAGCAGTGTAAATGGATTTTGAGCCCAAAAGTTTTGAGAATGACTGATATACTATCCTATCAGCAAGCACTTATTAAGCAACTCTGTGTTTTTATCCAGAGTGCTACTCTCTTGAAATCAGTGACAGAACCTTCTCTCAAAGTCCTCTGAGTTCTAAGCGGGAGAGGTTGTAATAGGGTATGAACAATCAGCTGTAAGATCAATAAGGTTTGAGGAACTAATATAAAACATGACGACTATAGTTGAGAACACTGCAGTGTGTAACTGAAATTTGCTACGGTAGTAGAACTTAAATGTTCCCACCAAGCACAACAAATGAAAAGTTGGATGTGTTAATTATCTAGTTCGGGGAACCCTTTCCAGTGTATACATTTATTAAATCTCTATTATGTATATTTTAAATATCTTAAACTTTTATATGTCAGTTTTATCTCAGTAAAGCTATGATTTAAAAAATAACACCTCAGTTTAGGGGAGAGAACAGACTCCTTAAAGCATAAGATAGTTGGAATTAAGTACGTGTAGAGATACTATGTATTATGAGAATCCAGAGGGAAGGATAACTTAGTAATTGTGATTTCCATGCCAGTGGTAGAAAGGCTCAATTAGAAATTGGAGGCTTACCTGTTAAAGGTGTCCTAGAGTAGGCAACCATTGAACCACTGACTTTAAAGATCAGAATGAGTAAACTATTGATAAAGAACTGTGGTAGGAGGCATTCTCTAAACATTAGGAGCAGAGACATGGAAGTAAAGGGTGTAGTATGTAAACACAAGCAGGCCTGAGTTATTGAGTGTAGAGAGGAATGGAGATGATGCTAGAGAGATGGCAGGGGCCAGATCTTAAGAGACATTTTTGACCTTTAGGAGTTTGGATTCCATCCTTAGAAAGGATATACCACCTTCTTTTGCTCACTCGCGTGCGCATTTGGTTTTTTGCTTCTTCCTATATTTAAACATTGTTTATTACAATAATATTAATTAGTGTCAGGTTAACTTCTAAACATTTCAGTACACATATTTCAGTACATTACATGCATCCTCATTTTGCAGATAAGAAAATAAAAGCTCAGAGGTTAAGGATGTATAGCTGTCTAGAAGGTGAAATGATATTGAAGTCCAAGCTTGAAATCAACACTGTTGACCATTATGCTAGCACCTCTCAGCACTAAAGGAAAGGAAAAGATTAAAGGTCTGAGAAGTGAGCACCTCATTACAAAATTTCTCAAAAATGAAAACTCACTCACTGAAAACAACTGAATTGTGTATTTTAAAGGATACAATTTTCTCATTCTATGAGTTGTAGCTCAGTAAAGTAAGATCGTATGTGTGATACATAGAACTTTTATAGACACAACTCAATAACTTGACGTCTCTAACTTACATCCTTACAAATAAAGCCCTCCTGTTAATGTTTGCTGGTGGACAGCAAATAGGCTATTAATAGGCTTCTCTGAAAACAACCCATTACAATAAATGCAAGTGCATGTTACTGGACATATGTGTAAATTAGGTCACAACATTCTATTTGGTTATATGTAGAAATTCAAAGATTTCCACAGCTAATGTGTATAAAATAAGCTCCTTCTATATCATGACTTAATATCCTCTATTTACTTTTCTGCCACTGACCTTACAGTGTATTTGCTGTTCTGTGATGTTTATATATGGATTTCTTTTGCTTTAAAATCAAGTGCTTAATGTCTTTTATGAATGTCTACTTGTAAATATTGGTTTCTCCTAGGTTCTGTGATACCTTGAAAGAAGTGTTGGAAAATAAGCTTTGGTTTATAGTATTACTCCCAACTGAAAAACATTTTTTGTAAGTTTATGATCTTTCTTAGGAAGACATTTAGCTTTATTCTTCTGCAAAACAGAATTTAACCATCACTTTTAAAACACAGTAATAATCTTAATAGGAAGGGATTGTGTGGCAAATATTCACCATCCATTTAGTTCTAATAGGCAGTAATGATGATGTGTTTTCTTGTTAAAGCTAATGAATGCAGAAAGTATTTCAGGTTTTTTTAAAGGCTAAATTGAGAACTGCTAGAGCTAAGCAGGATACATAGTTAAGGAAGAATGACAGGCAACCAGTAAATAGTGGAAAATTGAACAAATCTTTAAACTCTCAACACAGTATTAAATGACAAAACATTACCAACTCAGGATCTTTGATTTTTTTACAGTCATTTAAATCCAACAGATAGTTACTTAGAACTAGCACATTTTCTCTTTACGACATTTCATTTCTAGGCCTTTGAAAAATTTGAAGAATAGATTCTTAGCTACTGTGTATGGTTCTAATATAAGAGTTCTGGTAGTATTATTCAGAATAGTCCAAATATCCATCAAATAAGAAATGGATAAAGTGTGGTATATCGATATAATGTAACTTTTTTGGCAATAAGAGGAAACAGACATTGGAGCGTGGATAATCCTTGAGGAAAATAATGCTAAATTGAGAGAAACCAGTCACAAAAAAACACTATATTGCATGATTCCATTTTTTAAAAAAATATTTTTATTTTTATTATGCATACAAGAACTAGGATGTAGGCCAGAGGTATGGGGTATGTGTGAAAGGATTCACCAGAGACAGAGTGGGGAGCAGAACAGGTGGCTCTACTGAAAAACACTGCTGAGGGGAGCAGCAGGCGAGACAGAAGAGGTCTGTTGTGCCATGTGGGTCAGCTCCCTGGCTGGGGATCGAACTTATGGCGCGGTGGCTGTGGATAGCTTGATAGTGCTGAGTTTAACCCCTGCGCCACGAGGGAGGTCCCTTGCATGATTCCATTTATATGAAATATCCAGTATAGACAAATTCATGGAGAAAGTCTAGAGTTAAAGGAGTGGGAAATTGGGAAATGGGGAGTGTTGCTAGTGTGGGGCTTGTTTTGATGAAAATGTTCTAAAATTGTGGCAAAGATTGCACACACAATCGAGTGTATATACTAAAAACCCCACCGTATACTTTAAATGAGTAAATTATGTATTACATGAGTTATCTCAATGGGGCTGTTCCCACACCCTCAATATTGAAATAACTTGTGACTACCTGAAAAGTTTGAAAATGTATGTTGTGAGGGCAGGTCAAAGACCAAAAAATTATATTGCACAAAATATATATGATCAAAACTCTTCTGTGAAACTGCTTGAAAATTTGAATAGGACTTTTTCTTAGAAGGTAAGAATCTGCTATATCTTGTGGCCATTTTAGTAACATTTATTTCTATTTCTTTCTTTCTGTAAAAACACTCTGACAGAGCTCATTCTCTATTGACCTGACAAGGTCTCAGAGACAGGCATTGTTGCCGGTGATGAGTCAAGAGGACATTAAGGCTGCCTATATTCTCCAGGCTATGTTTGTGTTAGGGCAAATGACTTGAGAACATTGTATCTAATGATAAAGGCACAAAGAAGGTTTTCTTGCTGATTGTCTTTCATTGGATAACAGAAGGAAAATATCCCAAACATAACTTCTAGAATTCCTTCTTTGCTTCTTCCTGTATCCCAGGGTAGGATTGTAGAAAATGCTTTTGTTCCTAAGTTGTCAGTCATCTCCTTTTATTCATCATTTCCCTTCTACATTCCTTTTAGTTTTCCAAGCATTGGATCAAAAGGTTGTGACTGGTAAACTTTTCTGATTTGTTCACTCTTTGAGGCATATATAGGGAACAACTTCTTTGTCCCATTCCTTTTTTTTTTTTGTGATCTCCAATGGGTGAGTGAGATGTTCAGTCCAACTCTGGCCATGCATTTGGTTAGTGGGGTGGGTAGGCTGTGGACTGGAAAACCATCTGAACTCTGATGAAGTAACTTTGAGTCCATATTTCTTTGTTCTCTATGGCAGAATGAAGATTGACTTGCGAGTTCCTAAAAAATTCTTATCAAACAACACATTTTATTCCAAGTGCTGTTTCTTCCTTTCTTTTTCCTTTCAAAGAGTAGTCTGTTTGTGAGCTCTTCATTTCCTTACCCTGATTCTTCATAACCCTTTCAACTTTCATTTTCATTAATTTGCAGTAGCTGTCAGGAATATCGTTGTTGTAGTCGTCATCATCATAATCACCATCTTCTTCATAGATTGAGAACCTCTTGTAGGCCAAAATCCTTAGTCTTCATTCTCCTTGAATTTTTCCTTCGTAATACTTCTGACCACTCCCTCCTTCTCAGAATTCTCTTTTCCTTTCACTGAGAAAGAAAAGAGTCATTTCACAAATGCTCTTTAAAGACATTTAATTTTTATGGTTTTTTTTTTTTATTTTGTTGTTGTTGAGGTGGCATTGATATATAACACTTTATATTTTAGGGCAGTAGATCCACACCTCCTTAGATGTATGTCACCATACATACCATGCACACCAGCAAAGCACTTGTAGACTATGGGTCCTCTTCCCGCTCTTTGTTCCCATACTTACCTCCTCTTACCCTCTAGTAGCCTAAGTTCTATGGTCGTATTTCTAGTATTTGTTTTGTCTGTTCATTTGTTTTTGTCTATTCATTTGTTCCTCATGTAAGTGAAAGTATCAGTTTTTGTATTTCTGTTTTTTACTTATTTCACTAGGCATATTCCTTCCCAATTCCATTCAAGTTGTTGCAAATGGTAAGAGTTCATCATTTTTATAGCTGTGTAGTATTCCACCATGCATATCTACCATAACTGATGCTTTTTTGATTCAACTATATTTTCTTGCACTGAAATGTGCTGATTCATCTTAGTCTCTTGCAATGAACAAGATATTTCTCTCCCCTAACTGGAGTATTCTCTCAAGGCTCTATATGTTGGTTCTCTAACCAACTGCATCTGATTTATATTTAATACGTGTGGTTCAGGATAGTTGGTGTTTCCAAGAGGTTAAAGGTACCTGCAAAGAATGGATAATTGTACTAAGTGAACTCCCCAGTCATTAAGTATTTATTTCTTATTTGATGGGTATCTCATACTACACTGGCATACTAGAACCATGAACAGTAGCTAAGAACCTGTTCACATTATTTCAAGTGTGAGGTGGCAGTCACCATAGAAATCAGTAAGTCAGTAGGGCAGAACTTTCTAACTCTGCATTTAAACCCTTAAACCACCGCCCTCTAGTCTTTAGAGGACTCAAAATCACTAAGGGTAATAACTTGAAATAGATTTCTGAATTCTCTCCAAATCTATGATTCAGACTCTCTTAAAGTACTGTCCAGGAGTCTACAGTAAAAATAAAAACAGCCAAAAAAAAAAATCCAGGTGGTTCTGATGCAGTTGTTCAGGCTTCATTTTCATAGGAAACAATGCCATAATTCCCATTATTTATAGGCTAACTCCCTAGATAATGAGGAATTAATAATAATTTTCAAATATAGTATAAGTTGCGTAGGACCTGAAATATGTCCACTTCTGAAATAACAGTAGTACTTACCACCTTTTCTTTGTTCATCCTCAACTTAGGAACAAATATATTCATTGCTATTCTTTATAGTGAAGAACTAAAAGAAGCAGGTACATCAGTTCTCACCATTTTCACTATCACAGGAGTTTGAGAATCATCTATAAGAGCGCTGTAATTAAGAGTCACTGTCACTCGGGGCCTCCCTGGTGGCACAATGGGTTAAGCGCAGCACTATGAAGCTATCCAGAGCCACTGCAGCCCTAGTTTGATCCCCAGCCAGGAAGCTTCCCACTTGGTGCAGCAGACCTCTCCTTTCTAGTGTGCTGCTTCCCTCCACAGTGTACTTCAGTAAATCTGCCTGTTCTGCTCCCCCCTCTGTCTCTGGTGAATCCTCTCACCACCCCCCACCTCTGGCCTACACCCCAGTTTGTATGCATAAATAAATAAATCCTTAAAAAAAATGTCATTCAGGGGAATTAACAATAAGAAATATATAGTAAGCAGGTTAATGAGGTTATGGTGTTAGTGTTGTTTTACATTGTTTAAGATACTCCACTTTCCTACATTTGTGGGGAAACCATGTATATCTTCTAATATTTTGATTTAGTTTAATTTCATATACCACATGCTGTTCTTAAACTTTCTCTGTTCCGCTTCTTGGAGGAATGCCCCACAGAATTATGTGAGTAACTACCCAGTCACAACTTTATCTTCTCCAGTTTAGCATTGCAGCTTAGAGTTGCAAGCTTAGTTTATTTATAACTGCAGGAGCTAGTTCTCTTATCTAGACCCATTAACCTAGCAAGTAGGAAAGAATCCAGGAAAACCAGGACTCTTTTCATACAACAACTTGTTCGGGAGGTAGACTCTTACACTTAAAAGTCAAGCTCCTTGTACCTCACATCTCCTTGGGAAGTGACATCTCCTCTCATGGAGTCTTATTGACATGATTATCGCTTTTCTTTTGTTACAACTCCTAGAGCATAAGGACTGAAATAAAAACTTGTCAGAACTTGCAAGAGAGCTTGGGTGCATGTGATAGGATTATAAGATTAATAGTGTAGGAGTGGTATTTAGTTCATATGATTAACTTGTCAACAGCTTGTATTCTCAAACATTGTCCTAGAAGAAACTATATTGGATTTATAAGGTATGTGCTTCATCATTAGTGACTTTAGTGCATCTGTGAGTGCTTTGACACAGTCTGTAATTATTTCTAGTCCTACAGATTCCATTAACTGCTGGAAGAGTGGGGATGCCTGGAATTGTGATTAAGGAGGTGTCAGATGTAGTTAGAGTGACCGGATTTCAACTCTAATCCTCCATCTTTTAAAATGAAAAACTTTTGAGTGTATTCTAATGTTGTGATTTACTATGGCTAGACTCATTACTTTTTTTTTAAAGAGTGTTAATTAAAACACTAAGAAGAAAAGTCAGCAAGAATTGTTTGGTTGGCTAAATTCACACAATGTTATCTTTTTAGATATTGTGGAACTCTTCTTTAGGAGTGTTTAGAAGTGTTTTTAATGCCAGAGGTAGTTTTAAACTGAAAACCACCGCTGCAGGTCTGGCCTCTGTAATAGTTGGAAGTAGATAACAAAAGATAATGCTTTTGTGTCTTGGATACTAGTAGGCCTGGTGTGAGAAATCACATTTCTCATGAGTCAGGATATCAAGCCTATTTTGAGGAAAAAAAGAATGGAATAATGGTATGAGTCAAAATAGGGGCTAAGAATCCCAAACTTGCTCCTTCCTCCCATTTTCTGGAATTGAGGACTGCAATTTCCCCATTTTTTCAAATACTTTCTTTTAGCAGTATTTCTTAAGTCATGTGATGGGAAGTCATGTGTGTCAGAAATTACTTGTCTCCTCAAGGGAGACCATGGTAGATGGTTTCACTTTGGTACCATGGAGCAGCAGCTGCTGCATCACCTGGGAGCTTGTTAGGCTCCATAATCTCAGCCACCCCCCCCCCTCCAGAACTACTGAATCAGAATCCGTATTTTAGCAAGGTCTCCAGGTTATTTGTCTGCATGTTAAAGGTTGAGAAGCACCAGCATATGGAATTATGGCTATTTATTTTACTTGTCACAAACACACTATTTTCCAACCTCTTGTGATCATTAAAATGGCTGTGAACTTGTCAGAACGTACTAAACTACAACATATTGGGTGAGGGTGGTGTTTATATGTGGGGGTGATTGGCTTCTATGCAGAAGCCATGTAACACCCAGCATAAAGTTTCTGACAGTGTTGTATGGTGTCGATGAGTTTTTGTCTCATGTCACAAAGATTGAGGACATGTACTGTGAGGAATGCATTTTAGAGTTTATTTAGTGATAGGAAAGCAGACAGCTCCCTGCAGTGACAGGGAGGGGGCACTCAAAAACAAGTACCCCCTGAAACTGTGCAACAGTGATACTGCCCTTAATCTGAGAATCTGCAAGACAATGTTATATTGTGCTATCTGAATGTCCTGCTCTACTTTTTTACAAGTGTAGGAGGTCAAAAGAAGTTCATCTTTCCTATAAATATAAATAGTTGATTTTAGAAACACAAAGGATAATTTTTTAAAGTTTTGCATAAAATTTATAGATTTGTTTGAAAAAGGTATTATCTATGTATGCCTCATTCATATGCCTACTTACTCTAAGACATGCTATTTAAAGGAATTAGATGAATGTTTAAAAAAATGTAGGTAGTAGGTGTGGCGTGGAGTAATAGTTGTGACAGGTCACTTTAGGAGACATCAGAAGTGTCAAGTGACTGTTGGTGAGAAAATGTGCTTTTGCAGGTGGGGTTCAACTCGGTGTATGAAAGGACACCTGACACTAGCAGAAGCTGCCTCCTACATTACTTTTCTACTAGTGTCTCCTTTTGTGGAAAATATTCTTTCTGGTCAGTATGGAGTCACGTGACCAGGGAGTGTCATATAGGCTTTGAAGCTTAGATTTTTTTTTTTTGTCTGTTTGTTTGCTTTTCTTGTCATGCTGAACTTTTAGGAGTGTGGCATTTCTTTTCTGGTTGCTTCAGGCATCAGCTTCTGCTGGATGCATGCACCACAGGGTCAGGCCAGGTCTATGCTGCTGTGGGTACTTTAAGAAAATGACATTTTACATCAGAATGCAATACATATGTCAATCAGGGCCATTCCACAACTCCTGGAGCATAAGGACTGACTGAGTTTGCCATGATTTCATGCAAATATTTGAGAAGTCAAATGAGTGTATGAAACAGTTTGTCAGGCTGCTGGAGGAAAACAAGAACAAGTTGAAATCACTTGTTTGGGAGGAATATTTTGGCATGGTTTCTCTGAAGTTGGGTAAACATAATTTGTTCATGCACCCATCTGGGCACACAGTAGTCGTCCTGCCCACAGAAGGAATTTGCACACATTTTAGAAAAGCTACTAGTCTGAATCTCCGGGCCATAGACAGTTCCCATGTGTGTATTTGTCTACATTCTCATAGACAGTGTTGAAGGCAGAGCCTTTCCCTGGGCTCCCTGGTATCTGCTCTGACAACAACTTCTACTTCCAGAGTTACTGGAGTTATCAGACTGATGGGTATTCAGCTTGTTTGCCTGACCTGGACATATTCATAGCCATGATGTTTTAAGGGTTTAGTTCTGACCCTAAGCCTTATTGTCTAAATTGCATACCCAAAGTCTCTTGAGAGCACAATTGCAGAAGGAAATTGAGACTTAGAATTTTTCACCAAGACTATAGTTGCTACCAGATGAGAACAGCTATTCCTTTTCTCCCCTTAGGTTACTGATTTCTCTCTTTTCAGAATGGTGAAGTGGAGTTTCCTTTCAGAAGTATCCGTTATTTTAGAGAACAAAGTGGTTTGATCGGGCCTCTTGTTCTCTAGCAAGCTTTTATAAAGAGAAAATATCCCATGTCCCATAAACTAAAATAATAGCTGTATTTTTTGTAACACTATATGATTTGAGTAACTATTATTAGTAAATCTATAAATAATCCTACTCTATAAATAATCCTTTCTTTATATCAATTCTCTATCTTTTGACTGTTGACTCACTACCATGCTTTCCATCCCTTCCAAAGCAGATATCTCACTTTGTTGTCTGAAGCATAGTAAGCATGAGATGTGGGGAGGGTCGCTCATTATCATTCCTCCTCCTTACTCCCTCTTTTCTTGCTTCTGGCATTTCCTAGGGAGTAGTGACAACTGGAATACACAGTGGTGACTATCTGCACTGTGACCTGAAGAACATTCTTGTGGTTTATGAAATGGGTTGGCTAAGGATTGCCCTCTCGAAAATTCCCCTCAGGATTATCCTAAGTGAAGTGAGTAGAAGAAGAAAGATAAATACTGGATGGTTTCACTTATAGCGAATATAGCAAAACCAAACAAAGGCTCAGAGAAAGACAAACTTTAAAAACGGCCCTTGAAAACTAAATATAGATTTTAGGTATCCAGGAAGAGGGGAGGCGAAAGAAGAGGTGAGAGGAGAAAGACAAGGGGGAAGGAGAGGACAGTGGACTATGGTGGAGGGCTATGGGTGCTTTGGTGGTAGTAAAACTATAGTGACCATACCCGAGGGCAGAAACCCTATATCATGAAAAACAAACAAGGATATAAAATAATGATATATCATGAATTTAATTCGTTTTTAAAAAATTCTCTTCTACAAAATTTAGGTTGAAGAAACATGCACTTGATTGATCTTCAGAAACATAGTGGGGAATTGCTTCATTGTTTTTAATGTGTACATACAGGAAAGGTGCTACATATATGATCAAATAGATCGACTTGGAATGTTGAACACCATTTACTCTTATATTTATGGATGGCATGCAGGCCAGCCTTCCTGGAGTCTTTAGGATTAGAGTGGGCTATCAAGGCCAGGTCAGCCCCACTCAGGGCTGCCTTTGTGTGTAGCCTACAGTGGGATGTAGGCTAGTTAAGAAAATATGAGACAATTCCTTTACTACTAGATTTACACTTGGCCATGCCAAGAGGCAACAAGGTAGCTGAACTGCGAGAAAACTCCAAAACTTCTGTGAGTGTGTGTGTGTGGTGGGGGGTGCTGAGGAGTGGGGGGTAAGGAGCATACATTTAAATAAGAGGTACAGCATTTAATGAAAGTCAGAAAATTGGCAAGAGAGAACATGAGGTATAGGTGAATCAAAGCCTGGTTCAGCTTTCAACATCTAATGGGTTCTTTCTTGGATGTGAAGCTCAAGGGTCAGTCTTAAAATCATGCCAGACAGTTTGGGGAAACTCTTGGGTTCTTGTTATACAGAGTTTTAAGCCTGTCTCTTAGAAATTCTGATTCAGTGAGCTTGAGAGGGGTTCCTGCAATCTCTGTGATTACAAGTGCTCCATGTGAGTCTTACGGTTGGGTAATTTTGGCAAACAACGTGCTTTACACTGGATTTATTTTGTTAGATGAGACTCTGTTTGCTGGTTCCCTAGGGGTCCAGTGATGCATAGTGAATTCCTGAATCATGGAAATGTTAAATTCATGTACATAATTTGATGCTTCCTACAGAGGCCATTGCTATGTGTTCCTCAATCAATTTTTCTAGAACTGTTTATCAGCCCAATTGAAATTTGCTAGATGAACTTGGTCTGATTAAAGAGATGAAAAATGGCTTCTCCGTATTCATTATCCCTTTATCTTCCAAACTGTCTTTCAGAGTAAGCTGTACATACATCAGCAACTCTGAGTGAATATTAGCTTCATAATAAAACTAGAAAAAATAGACTTTGGATATACATTAGGGGTGTAAAACGTTTAAATACGTGTAGCCTAAAATAGTTTGTGGTATGGTCAAGAAGATGTTAAATAAAATGGAAAATAAAACTCTTAGATTTTTGTACTGAGGGTGGACAAATTGTTCATGGTAGAAGCTTCATAAACACGGGAAGATTTCCAGTACATTGGTAAGTGGGAATTTTGTGACTCTGTACAGTGTTTATTTCACAATTAGGACTAGTTGGCTGTAGGTGACTGAAAGGAACTGGAGCTACCCTTAGCAAAAAGAATGGTTTGTTATCAGGATCCAGAGGTTGGCAGATCCAAGAGCAAGAGAGCAGCGAGGCCTCAGAGCAACACTGGAACTAGGGAACTAATAGGAAGCCAGCACCAACCTAAGGGGTGTGTATGTTCCCTAGACCTCTGCTTTTGTTAGCACTTCTGCTTCTTTCTTATCTATGTACAGACCAAATATATCTGTTCCATTGTCCCCTTGTTAGAAAAAAACGACTTCATCATGTCCAGGTTTACATGTTTTTTTTTTTAAATGTTTATTTATTTATTTTTTGTTGTTGTTGTTATTTATGTCTTTTACATTTTGTATTCCCCTTGGGCAACCCACCACCAATTAACCCGTGATCCATCTCCATGATCCCCTGTATTCTGCTCTTTTCCATTTTGTGCCCTTATCCTCCCCTCC
>PVIJ01008387.1:13554-74720 GCA_004024925.1 Scalopus aquaticus | reverse complement strand
GAAGGAGCCGGAGGGAGGGAAGGGAAAGGGCACAAAATGGAATAGAAAAGAACACAAGGGACCATGGAGATGGATCACGGGTGAATTGGTGGTGGGCTACCCTAGGGGAATGCAAAATGTAAAAGACATAAATAACAATAAAAATATATATTAAAAAAAAAAAAAGAAAATATATTCTTAAATAATCAACTTTCTTTTTTTTTCCGGATTCCTTGGTCTGCTACAGATGTGCTCATTTTAATTATCAAGTCTTTAAGTTATTACTTTACTATTTATCTATGTCCTTTCTTTCTCTTTCTAGTTTTTTAGCATAAAGATATTTTGTCCCTTTATTTTTATATTAAGTCAGTAATGTCATTTTTCTCTTCTTACTGGCACTAAATTTAATGAATCCAAGTGTTTTAGAGTTCAAAGCACTTGTGATGACTTTGTATCCCTTGGGTTTTGTTGTTGTTGTTTCTGGTATAAGTATCTTTCTCTGCCCTGTGTATTAAAAGTTTCTCACTTATTTTTCTTTTGCTTTAACATATCATCAAAATTCCCATGCCAATATTTTTACCTTGTCCATATTATGGAATCCACATAGTTTTATCCATTTTTCTTTGCTTTCATATAATATGGGTAACTTTAAGTCCCTTTCCAATGTTTCTAAGAATTAAATATTTTACCCAGAAAACAATTGTTTCAATGTCACCAAAAGCCTGGTTCAGTAAAACATCTGAGAGGTAGAGAGTGAGGTAGAATTGCATTTGGCATGACTGATACACAATAACAAATTGTACTCCTATATAATTGACCTATATCATATATAGTCCTAGGAAGTGTTAACAATGAAAAATGTATAGCTTTTAAATTTTCTCATAGTTTTTCATCAATGACTATGTTTGCACATACCCAAAAATCAATTTGAATTCAATTTCACTTGGAAAAAAGAAGTCTCTGAAGTGTTGATTACATAAAATTTGTAAATATGTAGTCAGAATTAAGAACCTAGATGTTCAATGTTATATGTATGTCCATCAAAAAGAGAATTAAATGCAAGGAATCATTGCTGATATTTAGTATCACTTAGAGAGTTAAAATTTAAGAAAAATACTCACCAAAGAAGAATGGATAGAGATTAGAACAAATAATGTCAAAACATCGCTGGGAAAATCTTGTATTAATGAAATAGAGATTTTATAAAAAGTATTGCCCTAAAGAGCTACATAAAATCTGGTAGAAAACTAGTGCTCTATGATTTTATTTTAAAATTACCTATGTTCTAGTATAATAAAACAGACTATGCTTTGAGGTTGTAAATTATTTTATTGTGTAAATTTTCATTTATCATACGTAACAGATGTTCAAAGAGAATCATTTTATGAATTGGTCTCCTAAATAATAAATGAGTTGCTTACTTCCTTGTTTGAGATGCCTTGATGTTTCTGCATGCTGTGCTCGGGAGAATTATGCAAACCTTTTCTAATGGAAAAATGAAAATTTTTCTAAAAAATTTGGCAATATTATGAATCAAAAACATAAACATAACAGCCTTTTTAAATGTTTACATTTTAATATGGTTGAAATTAAGGCAGTAAGTAATTTCAGAGATTTTCCCTTGAGCGACATAGTTCTTTTCAAATGTAATTATTCTCTGAGTGCATTAGATAATGCTATGGTTCCCACAGCTATGTACATATCTATAAATCATTAATGAGGCAGTTCACTGAAACAAAGCTATAAAAGATTTGCATTACCCACAGAAGCCAGCTTTAATTGACTTCTAGTTATTTATATTTAATTTTTCCTTTTGGAATAATGATTATAAGTAATCTCATATTCTTTCATTCAGTGAGAAATTAGATGTCTATTCATCAAAAGTATTTTTTTTTTCTGGAAACAGATACTCTGTGACCAATATACAGACTGAGGCAATATATTTACTAAACAATTCTCCATTATGATGTTGCCTGTTTGCTTCCACAGATTCATGTGGCAGGATCAAATATAGAGATCCAGAAATGAAAACATATTTGTCCAAAAAAGATAATGATTTCAGAAAAAATACTTTTGGGGGCATATTTATTACTTCCTTTCTTACCATTCAACTGTTTTGGATGTTTATTACCACACCACACCCACCAGCAAAGCATCCATAATTCTCCAAGAAAGCCCTACACCCTTTTACTCCACACCTGTCAAATCTTGCCTGCCACCTCTAGACTTATCAATTATGCAGTCATATTTCCAGGGTTTGTTTGACTTAATTTTGTCTGTTCCTTTATTTTATTTCTTTATATTCCACAATGAATAAATCATCCAATATCTTTCTACTTCTGAATTATTCCATTTAGCATATTCCTCTCCAGTTCCATCCATGCTATCTCAAATGGCAAGATTATATCCTATAGAACTGAGTAGTATTCCATTGTATATATACTACATAATCTTTTTTCATCTTAACTTAGAAATTTAGGTTATTTCCATATCTTGGGTATTGTAAATAGTGCTACAATGACCATAAGAGGGCATATTTCCCTTCAAATTAGTGTTTATGCATGGTAACTCTATTTTTAATATTTTGAGAAACCTCCATACAATTTTCTATAGGGATTGTACTAGACTATATTTCTACCATGCATGTAAGAGAGTTCCTTTTTCTCCTCACGCTCACCAGTAATAGTTGTTTCTGGTCTTTTGATATGGTGATTCACAGGTATGAGGTGGTATATTGTGATTTTGATTTGCATTTCCATAATAAGTGATGATAATGGAAATTTCTTCAAGTGATTGCTATTGGCCATCTGTGTGCCTTCTTTGTAGAAGTGTCTATTTAGCTCTTTTCCCCATTTTTTAAATTAGGTTACTTTTTTCCTTGTAGTTGACTTATATGAGTTTCTTGTAGGCTGGAGATACTAGGATGTATGAGGTGCAAATACCTTCTCCCCTTCAGAAGGTTTTCTTTTCATTTAGTGATAGTTTATTTTTTTTTTTGCAAATCCTTTTCAAATTGATGAAGTCCCATTTGCTTATTTTTGCTTTTGTTTCCATTGATATTGAAGCCAGGTCTACAAGGACATCTCTGCTGTCAATTTGGAACATTTTGCCTATGTTTTTTTCTCTGTATTTTGTGGTTTCAGCTCTTACATCCAAGCTTTTGATCCATTTTTAATTAATTTTTATATGGTGTTAGGTAATAGTCAAGTTTCATTCTTTTGCATGTGACTGTCAAGTATTCCCAGCACCATTTGTAGAAAATTTTCCTTCCCCATTGTATATTCTTGGTTATTTTGACATAAATGAATTGTCCTTGTATTTCTGGGCTCTAAATTCTATTCCATTGATATGTGTGTCTGGTTTTTTTTCCAATGCCATACTGTTTTGATTAAAATTGGTTGGTAATGTAGTTTGAATTCTGGGAATGTGATACCTTCATTCTTCTATTTCCTTGGAATTATTTTTGCACTTGGAATTTTTAATGCTTTCATATTAATTTCAGTAATGTTTGTTCAATTTTATTGATGGATGCACTTGAAACTTTCAGAGGTTGCATTTAATTTCTCTATTTTAACAATGTTAATTTTCCCAATCCATGAGCAAGAAATATCTTGCCATTGTTGTCTTCCATTTATCTTAGTAATGTCATTTATTTTGTAGTACAGATTTTTTTGTACCTCTTTTGTTGTTTATTCATATATATTTAATTCTTAATGAGATTCAAATGGGATTGTTTTCCTGATTTTTCTTCTAGTTTGTTGTTTTCCTTTAGAAAAACAACTGATTTTGTAGTCTGCCACTTCACTTGTGTTAATTTTTTTTTCTCTTAGGGTTTGTAAGGGAGTCTTCAGGGTTTTCTATCTGTTTTTTATGTCATCTGCAAATAATAATAATTGTAGTTTTACTTTTCTAATGTGGATTGCCTATATGATCTGGCTAGACTTCCAATAATATGTTAAATAGTTGTGGTGAAATTGACATATTTGTCTTGTACCTGAGCTTAGAGGAAAAGCTTTCAGTTTTTCACCATTGAGTGTGATGTTTTCTGTGCATTTGTCATATATGGTCTTTATTATGTTAAGGTATCTTCTTTCTATTCCTATCATATGGATTTTTGTGTTTATTTTTGTTGATGTGGCTAATTACATTCACTAATTTCAGATGTTGAATCATTCTTGTGTCCCTGGAACAAGTACTACATAGGTATGATTCTGACGCTTTTGATCTATTGTTAAATTTGGTTTGCTAGGATTTGGTGAGAACTTTGTATCTATGTTCATTGGGACTATTGGTCTGTATGTCTCCTTTTTAGATATCTTTGTCTGTTTTTAGCAACACAAGAATGTTGCACTCATAGTTCATTAAACCTTTCACCCAGAAAAGGAGGTAAAGACTTTGAATGATGCTTATTTTTTTAATATTCCCTAACTTAAATACAATGAGGTAAAGGTAATATTTAAATATTATGATATAAAGTTAAAGTTTATATATCTTATGATATAGATAAGATGATAATAAAGAGAAGAAAACAAAGATTTTTGTATATACAGAGATACACCTTCAAGAAAAAAATACAAGTACAGCTTTCATTTCTATAAAATGCTACATAGTCATAGATGGTATTTATAACTACTTTCTCCTACTACTCATTTCATATGCCCCTTCCCATGAGTAATTTCATCATATAGTCATGGTTCTTTACACAGTGGGGTGGCTAAGATGATCCAAAACACTCCCAAAGGCTTTGGGCTAGTAGTAGTCCTGCTTGGATTGAATTGTTGTAGTTTTCCATTAACCTTAACAACAGCTGATGATAATACTAAAAGGTGCCCTATGGGATCTCCTGTGTTCCAGATAGGCTCTTTTTTACTTCCATTGTGAAATAGTATTCCAAACCCTTTGGTGGTTAGGATCAATTGTCTCAACCAACAGTATAATTCCTTTCCTTGACTGTTAAGTCATAGGGGATCAAATTATCTGGGTAATAGTATTAACTTCAAGTTCAATAGGATTAGTGTTTTGTCTTTTCACGGAAGAAGTTCTCACATTGGAACTAAGACCTATAGCCAGCAGAGTCTAAGATCATAGAAACATGAAAAAAATTTTTAGTGTATCACTCAGGGTAATAGTGGTACAACTCTAATTTCCATCCCTTGATTCCCGGATAAATTCTGACTGGGAGATAAAATCTGATCTCTTAATCAGAGCACGTAAGAAGGAGAACCTTACCTGTAACCTCTAAGATATTACCACCTAGCTGAACTGTAATTGAGTCTTAAAAAAGTCATTCTACCATACTATCAAACCTGCTACTTCAGGGTGGTAGATCAGTAAATTCTAAGAAAATGGGTCCACTGACATATTTTCTTTCCTGTGAAGTGATCTCTTTGATTAGAAATAATGTTATGCTGAATATCATGATGGTGGACAACATCATGTAAATTTCATAGATGGTAATTTTGGCAGAAATATTCATGTAGGGATAGCAAAGCTGAATCCAAGCTACATATCTGTTCCAGAAAAAAAAAACCTATATCCCAATAAAGTTGGACAAGAATTCCAATTTCCTTCTGTGTTTCCTCAGAATAGATTCTTTATTATTACATGAACATTACATGAACTTTATCCTGCCATTAATTGCTGCTGATCTCTCATCTTTGCCCTTTCCCTAAACAACGCTTGTTCTTTAGAGCCCTATTCAAGTTTCTCAACACTTGTCCATTACTTTTCAATATAACTTATTTTTTGACACGTAACATTTGTACCATACATATTGGCATTTAATTATTTAGCATTTAAAAGTGATTTCAAATTATTGATGATGTAAACCCTGATGCTTTAACTCTATTGGAAGTTTCTTGTTATATAATGAATCCTTCCAATGTTAGACACTGAATCAAACCTAATGTTTGCTTTTAATTTTAATTGCTCTCTGACTAATAAAGATGGATTTTGGTGTATATTTCTGTCCTGAAATTTCAAGTATCTTCACATACTGGTAATCTCAAATGGCTTTGAAATCCAAGGATCAAGCTCTGCCTTATTTTTTAGCACAAATTTTACCAAAAGCATTTTTTCCATAACTGACTTTTAAAAAGTTATCCAAAGATGAATAAATATTCTTTCCATCATAACACAATGAGTTATTATGGTATGACCTGAACAGTTCATTATTGAATTCAAATACATTTGTGTTTTTTGTATTTAATATTGGCCATTGCAGTTTTCTGACTCTAAGTGAGGGAATTTTTCAATGGGGGTATAGATCAATTCCAAAGGTATTAATTCATATGCCCCATATCCTAGGCAGCCTTTCCATTGTTAAATCAACACATTTGCCTTCCTGAAATTTGTGTTTCCCATGCTTCTAATGTATTAGTGCTTAAACAGGGGTCTGAGTCTGTGTTCTTAGTTCTATTCTCATTTAGTTTAAAACTAGAACACTGAGAGAAATATTGCAATGTAACTGCATGAAGGTATAAAAAGGGGAAATCTTACATGACCTGTGTGAGTTGAAGGAAGGGTGAATTTTTTTTAAACTATTAGAGCTAAATTTTAGCTCTAATATAGCTCTAATAAAATTTTAGCTCTAGATGTCACCAACACCTAGGTATTTTATATTTGAAATGACAACCATTCTTACCAATGATAGCCAACCATCTTCATAATTGAGTTTCTTTTTATATCTCATAATTTAGCTGCTCATATACTTCAAGAGACTATATCTGTAGATGGGAACAATTGTGTTCCCACACCATTACTCCACAAATGGTGAGTTTGTGGTCAGAGTCCCTGAAGCTTGCAAAAGATAATCCAACTCCTCTAGCCATGGTATCAGGAGGAATATAAACTGTATGATATTCAAAAAGAATGGAAGGTGAATAAAACACTGATCATCCAAATCCTAGGAGAGGGTTTATACCTGAGAAAAATGTATATGCAGTGAAATTACTGCCCTGAAAAGAAGGAATGATTATCCAGTATCCAGTTACTTTCCTTAAGTGTACCCAGTTACTTTCATTAAGTGTAAGGTTCTTTTTGCTTGGAGGGGAGATACGATTGAATTGGAAGATAATCCTATCCCAGGAAACATAAAGGTGCAAGACAGGCTTCAATCCTGGTATTTTCCTAGCTCAGTCTCTACAGATATACCAATGAAATGTGATTGAATTAACCAGGACATTCTCATAATTGCTTCTACTTCCCAAGAAGTCCAGCTACCAATCAGACCTAGAATTCAATTACCACCACCAACATTAAGTCAATGTGTATAACTACTACCAGATAATGCTAGACAACAGACATACGGGATGCCTGGATCATGGAAAGATGTGCAGGTAGTCATTATATTATTAGTCATTATATTAAACTTTAAATAATGCATTCAACAATTCATTAGGTAATGCAACCCTGCCAGTCATGATTGACTATGTTTTACCCTGTTTATTGTATTATGGTGAGGGGAGGGTATTTACCAGAGCATATATGCTTAGCCAATAAATGTCCTTAGGGACTTTTGTCCTCTAAAGCAGAGGAAAAGATTATAGTTTTGTGAGGACTCTTAAAATCCCCATAAACAAGCATGGTAAGAAGATGAGACATCACAGAAGAAACATCTGTGAAAGTAAGCAACATGGTTCCAAACTAGAAGACCTATGGTCTCCAGTTGACCAGCTACTAGCACTGTGGGATGTAGCACATCTTTTAAAAGATGGGACAAGAAATGAAAATGATACTGCACAGGGAAAACTTAGAGATTTCTTGGTGAACCAGAATTTGAGTGGGCTCTTAGATTTTAGTGGAAATGAACCAAGGAGAAGTTGAAGACAGATTACATAAACTCTAGGAGAGATGTATGTTTGTGGCTTTGGCTCTTCACTGGGCTTCCCCCCCATCTGAGCTTGTTTTTCATTAGTCTACAATGAATTTTTGGATGTGCAGGGAGAATTGGAATTCTTTAGGTCACATTTGCCCCTTCCATCATTTTGTTCCCCACTGAAGGTAGCTCCTAGAAGAGAGTTTTTAGAAATAAGAGATATTCGGAAAATATTTTCCAGTTCTTGATTCACCACATTTTCCTGCTTTCTTTTGCAACACTTCATACTTGAAGCCAATTCACTAATTATACACAGCCAGGAAATAACAATCTGATGTGACTCAATAGCAAAGTTGAGAACAAGAATATTTTGTTTAAATTGGTAAACTAAAGTAAGACACAGGTTGACCTTTGTTTGGAAATATCCAAACCAGAGGAAACTTTGTAAAACCTTCCTAGTTCTGATATTTTGACTGTATTATGACTCTACTTCATGATCGCAGTTTGCAGTTTGAAAATAAAAACACTGTGACAATTCACAAAGTCAAAATGCTTTATTTATACTGAAAGTTAGCAAGTACATTTTTAACAAAGATGTGCTTTAACTTAATATGTGGTGAAACAGAAAAATCATACATATAAGCTTCTAGTCTCTAAAACACTAATGCATTTTTTTCCCTTAAAAGACAAAAAGTCAAGCTGAAGTGAGCATAGAAAATCATCAGGTATGGTCAAGTTATTTTAGCCATTAAGATTTAGCTCATATTCTTAAACTGATCAATCGAAGGTGAGGACAAAGTTTACGTCATTTAAAATTTACACAGGTTTCATTTTTTTAAAAAAATGTAATATAGATTGAATAGCTGCTTCAGAAAACAAAGCTTTGCTGATAAACACAATTGAAATTACTCCATGTTGAATAGTTTCAGAGATAAACTGGAATCACAAGCATCTTCATTTATGTAAAGCCAGCGAGGACCTTTCAGGCTGAATAAAACTGTTGGGCCATTGCTAAACAGTAATAGTTACCTCCTTTAAAAAAAAGAAAACAAGTTAGTTCTTCTGAGGAATAATTCTGATACGTGCTTAAAAATACTAAATTTTTACCTTCAGGAATGTAAATGATCTGATGAAACAAGCTTGTTTTAGTATTGGTAAAAATTAAAATTTCTTAAGATTTCTATATGTTCATGTGTCAGTTTATGAAGATCCTTCAAGTTTTATGCTAAAGCGTCTGTTCTTCCCACAGCACTGAATACATTGAAGATGAGTGAGACACTTTTCATGAACTACGATGTCTGCAGTTATCTATATTACTTTGCCATTTGTATATAATGGTACATTAAAGATACCTATGGTTTACCAAAGTGGGAGAAAGTAATGCCTGGTTATGATCTATGACAATGTCATCTTTGTACATCTAGAATTTCCTCTCCCCTGGTTAGCCCTGAGACTTCAGATATTGCATGAAAGAAGGCTGTTTCTGAATATCATTTTAAGCCAAAGTGTTTGGTCAAACAGGTATGTATTTAAATGTTTGTAATCAAAATGACCCATACCATCCTAGATTTGGAAAATACTTGATAGTATGGGTGAAAATACAGTTGCAATCAATTTTCTAAAAACAGTTCTACCTCTCTTTGTGTAACCGTGCTCTTTTCCACAGCCATGGATTATGTTCTAAGTCTCTGTCCAATTACCTTACAAAAAGGTCCTTTGGTCACAAAAGAACCAGCAAAGAAAGTGTGGGTAGACTAATATAAATCCATAATTCCTGCTAGAGAAACAATTAAAATCCATGTTTGTGGGTCAAAGAGATCATTTTCATACATAAAGGAGAGCAGATTATCATTGTTGGATTGATATATCTGCTCCAAAATAGTATTTCAGTCTAGTCAAAGCTTTGTCAGAAGGAAAATATATCCCTTTTAAAACTTGTATATAATGTATTTAAAATATTATTCTTTCTGTGTAGAAAGCTGGAAGAATTTTCTAGATAATACCTCAGGAAAAAAAAAGTAAAGATGTGGTAAGTTACCAGAAGGATAAAAGATTTTGTGACTATGTTACTCAGACCAGCTGGGAAATCAGACTTCTTGAGACAGTAATGAGACATTTTGCCAAATAGCCCATGGAATTCACCTGAACTTTTCCAGGGACCAGAATAAAACAAAACTTGTATTTGTGGAAACTGCCTAGTAGTCTGTCACCTCCAGAGAATTGTTCAGACTCCTTTGTGGGATCTGTGAAATTTATTCTAATAAATTTACCAGATAGTTGCTCAGTTTTTCCAGTCTACCTCACCCTCTCTATACACAGCCTAAATGTCAAAGGAAAGTTCTTCAACATCAAATGGAAGAGTCATTTTACCAGTATTGAAATTTATACAATACAGCTAAAGCGTAAATCATGCAACACAAGCTGCAAACATTACAAACTTGAAAGCAACAGAAAAACAAAATAATATCCTGTAAGAAACAGTACATAAACATAATAACGGATGGGAAAAAACCATCACTATTTGTTCCATAGAAAAATGAAGCTTCTGAAAAAAATCTCCCTCTTTTATCAGAATTAATTGTCTTTATTAATAAAGACACAAATATCTACCCACACCCTCATTTAATGTGCCAGTTTGCAAGGACTATCAGGAGCAGTTTCCACAGCAGCTTGAAAATCCAAAGAAACTAGACAAGCAAGAAGACAATACTAATATGAGTCAATTTTTCTATCCAGAATATAACAAATTGAGATTTTATAGGAGTAAAACTTTTTCTCCTAATTTAGAGGATGGTTGCAAAATAGACTCCTGAGTAGCATGCTGTATTATGTTGACACAAATTCTGTTACTGTTTTACATAAGCCAATATTGAGGAAGGAGCCAATATTGACCTGCTAACTGACACAGATCCTTGGAGCAATCTCAAAGTTTGCCACGTTTCAATTTCAAAATGCATTTCAGCCATAATATGAGTGATTTATCATTTAGTAGTAGCTGTCAAAGTAAACTCCTAGATAAAGCAAAAACATCTGGAAGCATAAACAGAGGAGAGCAGTAGCTGAATTTTAATCCAAACCCAGCGTGCTCACTTCATTAGGAACAGGAAACAGCTAATTAGTAATTGAATGTTTCATGTTTTTAAAATGGTTTGTACTTGAGCTCCAAACAGAGATGATCTAATATGCATTCAGGATGTAAACAAGATTAAAAATCAGGAAGAGCAGCAAACAAAGCCTCTCCAGAGGAATGTTAGGGAGCTTGGGCACTTACAAGGAGTGACACACACTGACATTTGGGGAAAGCTGACAGAGTTTATTGCTTTAAGGCTTATAAGATAAATAAAACAGATAATTCAATACACGCAGACGTGTATATTGGTCTGGTGTGATCCCCTCCAAGCTAATGATGAGCCTCTTCTGATCAGTTGAATTATCTTTAAAGGGCTAGATCTGGCTCTCCAAATTCAAGTTAGTGTGAAACTTGCCTTCTGTGGTATATATTTGAGGCTTATTAAATGGAAAAAGTTAAAATCAGATGTCATAAAGAAGGCAGATGTATGAGAAAAGACTAGGGAAAACACAGGAGGAGTCCTTATAGTTCAACCAAAATCAATTAAGCATATTTGTAAAAAGTAATAGCTTGCTATTTTAAGTGATTTAATTTGATAATGTTGTTTAATTTCTCCTTTAATATGATGCTTAACTATCAAATAATGAGCATTTCTGGATGTTTTATTTTTAATTACCACTTTGTAATGCAATTCAGAGATATGATATTAACTTTTTTAACTTTATTTATCTTAGTCTTTCTCAATGGCCTATTTCTAATTGGAATTATTTCACTGATTTGGGTTAAATCAGCACACCAACTCTACACGAGTAGACATAGTTTTTAGAGAGCATCAGAAACGAAATGTCTGTGCCTTAGAAGAAATTCCTTAAAGAGCATAGAATGATCGGAATATCATATTGATATTAACTAATTTAATATTTAGAAATGTGTATGGCAGGTGTCCTTTCCAGAAGAAATTGTATGATTGTCGCAGGGAACTGACTATTAGAGAATGGATAAAATCTCAGTTGGCCCTTTGTATATGATGAGTGGAGCTTTTGCTACTTCAGAACTTAATTCTAGGACAGATGTAGAAGTATAATAAATTATAGTTCAGTTTTGTATAAGGAAGTCACTTAAGGAGAAACATTAAATCTTTTTTTTTTGATCACTAGAATCCCACTTAGCACATTGTGATATTGCTCTATTAGATTCTTAGGAGGCATGGAAATAATGATGACAGGTATTTGCCACTAGTCTTTTTAGCCAGGTTTCATTACATAAATCATTCAAATATTTGAGGCCATTTCCTGGACAATTCAAGCCAAACGACCCATGTAGTTCTAATCATGGGAACATCTTAGGCAAACGGCATGTCTAGACCAGAGAGTGAACAGTGGAAAATATCCATGATGTGACTGACCCATCATATCTGCCTTTTTCCTTTCTCATGCTATACATATTTGAGTCTATTTGCTGGTTGTTAAATTTCTAAAGAGGAAGCAAGATTATGGATGGGAGGAGAGTAGACAAGAATTAAGAGGGGTATTTTTACTAGGTTGGCTGTGTGTATTTTATCACTGCCTTCATTACAGATAAGAAATTTGCTAGTAGATGACTTGTTGCACCATTGACAGAGCAAGAACTAGGTGTGGTGAAGTCTGCAAACTATTACTTTCAATTTCCTTAGAGAACACTAGAGGCAATAAGTTCATTTTAGAAAGATGATCTCCAAAGCAGTGACAACAAACAAATATTGATCATTTGCACAAATTAATCACCTCCTGACATAATTCCTATTTTTCTTGTCAGTCAAATATAAATCTACTTCATAGTAATCACAGCTGAAAGTGGGTGTGTCTGTATTTTAAATTGATAAAATTAAAAAAAAAGCATTTTCTCTGTCTTAAAAACTCTTCCACTTACTTACCCCACTAGGATGCTGTGTGGATTAAAGTGATAATGTTTATGAAGTACTATGAACTTCATGGAAGAAAAGGGTTATAGAAGAATAAAGTATCATATTCACTCATCAAGATTATCCCCTAAAAACATGTGAAGCCCATTCTCTAGCACACTTTTTTCCGTACGTGCAAATTTCTATTTATTAATAATGAACAAATAGTAATCAAAGGTTTCATATTTTAAGAATTTGAGTATGAATTCTAAATAATTACAACACTAGATAAGCAGGTAACTGCTACAGCACCCTATTCGTGCCTATGATCAGTTGGAGTTCCGGCATCAGTGTTCAGGCTGTACAGAAAAAACAATAAGACCTGGTCACAATTTCATTCCAACAAAGAAAATCCAAAATCCACTTAATGAACTTCACTGAAAACCACAAAATGGCTTTGTAGTACCTTGCTGCTATGCTCAGCATTTGAATAAATCTGTGTGCAATAAATGTATTATTTTATTAGATTTATCTTTCGATCATATTCATTGATGTGACTTTCATTCTATTAAAAATGAAATTATACAATGGTAAGCATTTACAGTACTTTAAAGCTTAATATTATTCTCTGGGGGTAATATTGTCACTATAAAGATGGTGTAAA
Organism: Scalopus aquaticus; assembly: GCA_004024925.1. Taxonomy (NCBI): domain Eukaryota; kingdom Metazoa; phylum Chordata; class Mammalia; order Eulipotyphla; family Talpidae; genus Scalopus; species Scalopus aquaticus. Next base: position 61,312 of record PVIJ01008387.1, on the reverse strand, counting down.
TGATATTCCTTAACTCTAAGATCTGCTGATGAGCCCCCTGTGCATATTCTACTGTTTTATATCCTGTAGTGAAACACATGACTAGCTTAACAAGCAAGGCATTTAGAAAGGATTTTTTTTTCTCCTGTCACAGTTTAAAACATGAGTAAATATTCACACTATTTTCTGTGATTCAAAATCTTTGTTAATGATTGTGGTTTTCCCTCAGGATGGGATTTTTTCCCCCTGATAATATGGTTATTTAAAAATAACTTTTCACTTTTTAATACTTATATCTGCAAGTCATATATAGTGTTGTAAATTAATGTTACCTCCATTAAAAATAATAAATAAAATAAAATATAAAATTACCAAGAAACAGGCTATAATATTTTTGAAGTTTTAAATTTGTGTTTGAAAATAATAATAATTTTTCCCACCCAGGGCTCATGTTTCCTTCCAGCTGTCTCCTCACCATTTTTTCACTTAGATGAACAACGGGATTTCCTTAATTTAAGAACTAATATGTTTCGTTGTACACATGCTCTGGGCTATCAATCCTTTTGGGGTAGGTAATTTATTTATGAACTGATGGCAATATTTTATATATGATTATTCCATCTAAGTGTTAAATTTCATGTTTTCTCTAAGTCACTTAATAAATGATACTTTTCTAAATTTTAAAAGGGAAATTTACTTTTTGGTATTAAGTAAGATAATGTCTGAAGGATCATATTTTGTTAATCTGAATAAAAGAAAGATAAAATAATGTTCTGGTTAATGATTCACTTCAGTCATAGGTGCAGTCCAAATAAAATATGGAATTAATTGTATAAACTCTATTTCAATTGTGGAAACATGTTCAGAATGTGACATTCTGAACAATTTTAGTGAGATTAGTTTAGGGTCCAATTAGCTATTAGTAAGTAGTATAAATGTGTAGCTACTAATTTGAGAGTAGGAAAAGTAAACCATTAAAGGAAAGAAAGGAGCAGAAAGTAAAGTACTATAGCACTTGATTCATCTGTCTAGAGAAAGACATTTTTTAAATTCATTTTTCAGAAGGGTTTGGTGATAATTTTTATAATGTGGCACTTTCATTTTTTTCCTCAAAATGTATTTACTTATTTTCTTATATCATTTTTCATTTTTATTTCTCCCCTCAGGTGTAGTCCCTGTAGTTCTCCCACCACTATAGCACCCTTGAAACATCAGCATAGCCCCTTGTGCTCTTCCTTCCTCAATGTAGTACTTTTTTTAAGTGGAGATTTCCTGAAAACAAAAACACTTAGCCTTATTCTCCAAAAAAGCTGTCTAATTTATACTTTAATTAAAATTAACACCAGTATAGGACATCATTCTTTTGCAAATGGTATTATATTGGAATATCAACTTCATTTGCTCACTTTTAATTCACTGTTTTATTAATTAATCCTTTAATTTCCCCATTTTTTCTTTATTTACTATTTACTTCTAAGACTCACCCTAAAAAGGGAACATGGATACTCTTCTATTTTCACTTGGAGATAAAATATAAAAACACATTTATTATAACTATATACTGAAGAACATATATTTTAAGGACGGTTTCATACATTAATTACATACCAAATATTTCACCCTTACCAACATCTATATATGCAACACAAATGTTAACTTCATATGTATTTCATAGGTCACAGTCATGATATATTGTACCTCTCATACTTGTCAGAATGTATGAATCTAACTTATACATGAGGAAAATTAGCATGCATTATTGTAAGTAAAATTAAGACAAAGGCTGAATGACTTCTAAAGGTTAGTAACCGAGTTAGCAATTTAACAACTGAGAGAACATGACTACTAAGCCAGTGCTCGTCTTAGTTCATTATGCCTCCCAAAGATGAGAGTTATAAAATGACAATAAAAGTGCATGTGTCCAGTACACAAATCTGCAAATTTTGAGCCACACGAAGAGCTCTTAAAGTACTTGAATTTTATTTTTCAACATGGAAGAGAAGGAAAGGGAAAGGAAGATAAATAAAAATTAGTTTTATTAAACATTATGCTGAGTCATATTAAACCATTCTAAGCACTTGTGTTATATGTGGAATGCCACATCCTTTCACTATTTCTTTTTTAATTTTTAAATGTTTTTTTATTTATATCTTTTACATTATTGTGTATTCCCCGTGGATTATCCACCACCAATTCACCTGCTTTCACTACTTCTTAATGTAGATAATGCCATGATGAAAGGTAGTAGCTGCCATCTCTCTGAGAAATCTCAGGTTGCATTACCCAAAATGTTGTCATAAAGATCAATTTTATTTGAGTTTTATATAGGATGCATGTTGGAAACATTTTAATGTGATATGTAAAAGCACAATCAAGTTCTTTATATGACTTTTAACTACTTTTGTATGCTAAATTGATAGAAAACACAGTAATCCTTCATTTCAAATGAATAACAATATGAAATCAAAATATGGTGGAAAATGAAAATGGAAGTAATGGAAAAAGATTAAATGTTTAAGAATGTTAAGAATGATAACATCCATCATTTTCCATAGAAGGCTGAAGTGTTTTTACCAGGTGTTTGTAAATTTTGAGTTGTATGTTTTGCCTTATTCATTTTGAGTAGTTTTTTTTTTTTTACCAATTAACATGACATTCATTAGTATTATTTTATAGGACATTGAAATTTAAAAATGTATGGAAGAAAAGAAACTAAAGTATAAATATAAAAATGATGCTTTCTTCAAAATTAATAGAGTAATTGGTGAAGATGTGCAACCAACCATTTGCAGCATTGAAGTAAAATAGATTTTAGCTTAAGCATGTGTATTACTACCAATCTTAATTTTCAAACATTAAACAAGTAAATCACAAATTTTGGGATGTGGTTAACAGATTGGGAGACTTTAGGGAAGTCTGTAAAAAATTCTAAAAAAAATGTTCTTCTTTAAATTCACTTTAATTTACAAAATTGAATGCTATAGGGCTATCATAAGTGGAAAGAAATTCCCTAGTGCAAACAAATAAAACTTTATGCTAATGTCCCATATTAAGCAATCGTGACCTAAAATTAGATTACTGAGGATATGTTAAGGTCTAGTTCTGATAGAGTTATGTGAGATTAGCCACAAATAGAAGTTTTATTCTATTACTATTCCAGATTATCCACAGTTCTAAATAGAAGTTTTAAATAAAAAAGAAAGATGTATGGTATTTGTCGAAGTTTTATAAGTATTACCCCAATCTCTGTAATATTTTAAGGGAGAAGTGATTCTTAAATTATAGCTGGTTTATGGAAACAACAATGTAATCAATATTAGCTAAATAAAATACTTTTTAAAAATTATAGCTGGTTTTAGACTGCAATGATTAACTACAAACTGGAGAAGCTTTCCCCCACCCAGTTTCTGTTGCATTGTTTTTCATGGGATAATAATATAGTCTAGTTAAATAGAGTAGCTAGCTAATTAACTATCAGAGATTTGTACAGGTATCAGTTGACAGTGGGAACAATTGGGTGAGGCAGTTAAGATTCCTGTATTTTAGAACCCATTATCAATGGCAAGCCAATTACCTTCTCTTGAGTTATTTCCTTACTTATAAAATGGGGGGAGGGGGTGTTATCATGCTTTCACTATCAAACAAGGATAATCCTACTGTAGAGTATATGTGTTAAGAATGGCACATAGACAAGATTCTCTTTCTAATGGAATTGTTAGCCCATGAGAGAACTAACAATCTTCAACAACAATTTGTGCAGTGGACAAGAAAGCAGTCAAATTCAAAAAACATTAAAAAAAATCAAACTCCTCAAGTGGAAAGGAGACAGGAAAAAAAGACATCTTGAATTAGAAAAAAAGACATCTTGAATTCATTTATTATTTGAGTTTCTGTTTCCAAGCTCTGAATCTATAAATGGAAGTTTCACTCACCCAATAAGCTACCTTTTAAAATTAGACACCCTCTCCACGAAAGGAAAAAGAATCAACAGACTATACCAACTCTAGGTATTGACTTTATTTTTTTCACTATTTAAATTTTAGGTTACAAATTCCTCATTCCAAGGATAATCACCTTGGCATAGAACTTCCACACATATATGAGGTAGAAGTTTAATAATTCTAAAGTTTTTTTTAAGTTGTATGACAACAATGAGAGAATTATTGCTTTCCATAAACATATATTCTTTCTTTTTTAAAACACAAATATGAGAGTGAAAATTAAAACTTAATCTTTGAATCAGAGAACGGCTTTTCATTTTGCATGTTCCTCTGGTATATCTGGTTTTGGGGTGGGGTGGAGTAAATCCTAAACCTAAAAAATGTATTGCATATGTAAAGAGGATGAAATATAAAGTAATTTGTTAATCAGTCATCTGAGTGAACTTAAATAATTTTCCTAGATTATAGCCAGAAAGACCTGTGAATGAATTAGTTGTACACACTCCAAGATGCTAAGTAGCAAAACAACTTATTTTAGCATGCAAGTCACACTATCTTATCATTACTACTAGAGTTTCATCTATTATATAAGTGAGATATAGCTGTAATTGTGTTAGATCTGTAGATAAGATTTTATGTTATCATGATAACTAGTGTAACACTCTTTAAGTCATTGCAAATATTCTGTTAATGCAGTGTTAGTGGTGCAAGCCACCTTGTGATAATCAGGCCCTAAATTATCAATTACTATCTACTCTTCATATCTTCAGAAGCAAGAATAGTTAATGTGTGCTATAGTCTGATAGGTATTTATTTCACAGCAAAGAAGTATGATGTGGTCTGAGAAATACCACTGATCAATACAAATCCCCTGGAGTGTGCATAAAATAAGAAACAAAAGAAATAAGAAACTTTCTTCCTGGGGAAGAATGTCAAAAGACTCAGTTCACCTAATGAACCTTAATTAAAAATAAATAATGCTGTAGCTTTAGACAAAAATGCTAGGACCAGCTCTGTGTGCTAGAGTCTGTTCCCGCTCTATGATTGTAACAGGAGTCCCATGGCTCCTTTTCCATGGTGCAGTGGGGCACGCCTAATGACCCTGCTGCAGGGCCTGTTTCGATGTGCCAGTGAGGAGCAGGTTTTAAAACTCACATGGGGAATACACTATAATGTAAAAGATACAAATAATAATAATAATTAAAAAAAAAACTCGCATGGGTTTGAAAACAGGCCAATCAATTTTGAAACCTGGGTCCCCTGAGAGGTATATAAGTCAGGGCAGCCCATGTATTGGGACACTCAGACCTCTGAGACTTGTCAAGACATTAATTTCAGAAGCCCTTCACTTCAGATCTTCAAGATCTTCACCTGCTGTTGTTGTTGCCTCTGGTGTTGCCCACCCAGGCTCAGGATACGTGTTGATGGCTGCTGTGGTGTCACCTGAGCAGTGCCACCTGTGATTACCTCCAGCTGCCACCAAGAGTTGGGTTCTGGTCCACCACTTATTAGTGTGTCACCAGCTCCCAGGTCTCATCAAATGGATGATGCCATCTTGCACGAGTAGCTTTTGGTTTGGACTACTGGGTACTGTGGACACTATCTGGGGTGGCAATTTGTGACCTTAGACACTTTCCTTTTTCCTCATCTTTCCCAATCTCCCTTGCAAATAAACACTGTCATTGTACTCTGAGTTTTGTCTTTCAGTTGTAAGCACATGGGTGAGGACCCACCTGATATTTTGTGGCACACTGTATTTGGTGACACACTGATATTTTCCCAGGTTTGCACAGTTTCATGATGACAAGTATACAGAGTTTCTCTGGGTAGTAAGAAGCTTCCACTCAAAAGAAACTGAAGAAGAAAGAGGTCCCTCTTCCCACAATTTCTCTAGTCTCTAATATGCTATGTATTTCCACTTTACAATAGAATTTTCCTACCATATAGTGGGAACACAGAGTGTGTGTGTGTATACTTCCTGTGTTGTGCAAGATATTAAAAGGGAGGGGCATTAATGATTGATGAAGTTAGGACAGCAAGCAGTTTGTGGAAACCCTACAGATATATTTATAGCACATTGCAGTGGGAGTTAGAAAAACTTATAGGGAAATCGTATCTGATCTCTTTTTTGTCTTGTCATGTCACATACATGGCAAGAAATCTCCTCATGTGATTCATCTTTTCCAGTTCCCTTACTTGCACCTACCATCACTTTCATGCTATTCTAGTAAATTCTATAAGGACAATCTCAGCCTATGGGTAATTGTTTTCAATAGGTCCTGACATCATTTAAGCTCTTTGGAGGAGTGTGATTCTAGGTTACCAAGTTTGCAGCAGAGAAGTTGAAAAAGAGGTTCTGAGAATCAAGGAAGGCTAGAAACTGTTTCAAATTGATTTTGAAAGAATGGATAACAATATACATATTCATATATATTTCATGGTATAAATATATGTTACGAGTTCTGCATTATAAATGTATGCATATTAAATAAAGTTACAAAAATATATTAACATATAACATAGATTGTGTGTGCTATTTTGAGTGAAGTGACACCAATCAGTTTACTTTCAATTCTTCAGTGGCATCTTCACCAAGTGCTTCATAGAAGAGATCATGCTTTTTATATTTTAGAATTGTCAGTCTTATGCTCTCTCAGACTTATGCTCCAACAATTTTTGGCTTAGCAAAAATGTTCACAAGGAAAAATACAGATGTAGTCAGTTTATGTTTTACATCAAATTGTGGCGTACTGTTGACATGTGTGTTGGACTTGATATCTACTTCTGAAGTATTAGTAGAAAAAAGGGAAAATTATTTAATAGTCTCCCATATTTGTAGGAAAATATCAGAGGAAAAATATATTCCAGTGTTAAATTGTAATGCATCATTGTCAAACATGTAGGCAAAAAAGCAAATAATTTTTTTTTCACAGAGATTGACACTCCTCCTGCAAAAGCATTCTCTAGTTTTGTTTAATTTTTCTCAAAACAAATGCATCGGCAGAAATGGGAGCAATGTGTCACTGTGTACTTGTCCTTTATGTTGTATCTCCCCTGAACCTTTTAATTTTATTTTATTACCTGAAAGTCAGTGTTGTCTATTGTTTGTTTTCTAAAATTAAGGAGATTCATATTCTGGGTTTATTTTTCTATTATTGTTAAGAAGATGATGTCAATTTTCCAAAATTTAGGAAACATGCACTCTCAACTGTGCCAATAGGCCCTAAAAATGAAATATTGGCATACAAAGTTAACTAAGGTATAAACATGCAAAGGATAAGTCTCCCTGCGATAATAAAAAGATGTTATTTTGTGTTCAGCAGTTCATGTTACTGCTGTTCATGCTAATTAATTAAAGGAGCTGTTGTTATAATGTACAAACAGGGACTCTGAGAAACTGAGAGGGCTTTTAGGTCTCCAAGTGAAGTTAAGTCAATCTGGGTGCAGGCAATCAAATGTAATGAAATCACTTGTCAGTGCTAAGCTTGCAAAAACTGTGAAGTTTGACTAGGGAGTAAAAGGATTATAATTAGATTTCCAATAGGATAATAACTAAATGGCAGAACACAGTAAAGAGAAAATATTACTTTGTTAGCTAATGGTACTGCTGCTTGGTTTTAGTTTTTATCAGTGTACTTGTAGTTGTGCTAATTTAATTTGCTTTTATCAGCAAAAATGTGCACACAAATGGTACTTGAATGTCATTTGCCAAAATCATTGATCTGAAGGTGCACTTAATGACACCCTGTATGTTTATTTTATGTTAAATGGAGATTAGTTGATAAGATAGTTGATGTTCTGTCTAACAAGTCCTCAACTGAGTTACGGGAATCTGGGTGGGAGGGTATGAAATGTATATGCTCCACCAAATCCTTTAGCAATGATGAGCCATCATGAGAGTGAGTGTATATTTGTTGTTTGATCACCTGAAAATATTTAGGAGTTGTTATCACAGACTGATAAAATATAAGAGATACAGAAATTCTGTTATCAGAAGGTGGTCTGTATCTGATATCTTATTTGCCAAACAACATTCAACACACAAAAGACATGAAATAAATAAGCTAAGACAATTCAGAATATCTATAAGGATTCTAGTACATTGGGCAGTTTGTCTTAGTAAGCTTCATGTGGAAACTATCATAAAATGCTATATGACTTTATTGCTTCTAACGGCGTCCAAGCAACATTCTTTTAAGTCCTCTTGAAATTCTCTTAAGGAGATGCCAAAGTGGAACTAATTGAAATTCAAAGGGAGACTACTAGGTGAATGGCAGAGCCCTATCCAGCAGAGCTACTTACAATAGCAAAAGATATATATATATATATATTTTGCTGTGATAGAGATGAGTTTTGGAAATGGCATTTTTTTGGCATGTGTGAAATTGACCGTTTTATAAACAAAACTAGAAAATAATCTTCCAAGTTAAGTGAGGAAATGAGGGAACTGAAAAAGATGAAATCAAAATAAGTCATAAGAGAAAAAAATTACATAACCTGCAAGGCCAAAATAATTAAGAACAGAAAAATATTGGTTAAGCTTGCATTTTATGTTTTCCAAGCATTACACACTTTCTGAAGTTCAGAGGTACACATAAAGGTAATCTTTGAATTCTGAGTATCTTAAATGAAAAGCAATTTCATATAATTATTTGAATTGATTGAGTGGTGAGCTATATTTAAGATTAGTTTTGATAATATTTTTTGGTACCTATTCCCCTGATTAATAGAATAAAACATTTTTGTTCAAAAAGAATTTATTTTATATGCTAAATTGTGATGTTACTGACACATTAACATAAGGTTTTCACTCTAGTTTTGTATAAATTTGGATGGAAACTTTATCACTTACAGAGCTTAAATGTTCTGCTGAGAAAGGGAAGAATGTGTACTTTTCCATTTTTATCACATTTCAAATATTATTTAACATAATCTAAAGGGAAGATATTTGATAAGGAATTATAACCCATCTTACTTTACCATATTTCGATTGTTAAGCACAAATACTAAGCAATTTGATATGTAATTAAAAATATTTAATTCACTTGCCTAAAAATAAGCCTCATTTCAGTCCTTTTAAAGGTACAGCTAATTCTCCCATGTTGAACCAGCAAAAGCTGGGAGAACTTATTAAAACTGTGCTCAGTGGAAACAAATTTAAATATGTCTTTAAGCTCAAGCTAATATGCAAGAACCATCGCCTACAGACTTCATTAGAACTTTTAAAGAATGAACCATTTGCAGAATGAATGTACCTTTGCTTATATCACCTAACTGACCTTCCATGAATTAGGTAACTGTTATTTGTTACATGAAAATTGAGTAACTTTAGGACAGTTCAAATGCTTTTATGAATTTTCTGCTGTGGCAGAAAATGGTTACCCTCCAATGAACCTAAATGGATCTTTTAAACACATCTGATTCTATTGCCTTCATGTACATCTAGTCATCAAACAGTGGAAAGGCACTGATTACTCAAACCTCCAGCAAGTAACATATCTATGGTTGTCTTCCTTTGTGAGTGTTAGGAGATAAATTTTTCATGGAGATGTATTGTCTTGTTTATTAGAATGAGGCTTATTTTTTCATAATAAGTGTGAAAATAAATGTAGTCAACATACAATGCATTAGAAAACTGCACCAGAATTACACTGGAAAAAAATCCAGAGGTCAAATTCAATTTTTACTTTTAGGCGCTTTTGCATTCTACTGAGACTATATTGATTTGTTTCAACTACTTTTTACTATTAAATATTGTTAAACTGCTTTTAAAAATTAAAATATTTAAGCATTCATGGGAATCCTGCAAATCATGAATTGCAAATTGTACTCCTTTTCATATCTAGGCAGTTTCTAAAGTTACCTAAATGTAGCATGGGTATATATATAAAGTTTGATAAGAAATGTTGTTTAGAACACTTAAAATGTTGGTAAGTTACAATTATTGTGCCTGTGACTTTTAAAAACAGTAGTGAGATTTTTAAAAAATATACATCTGTACACTTCTCAATGGTAAATTATATTCATCATGCATTTTTTGAGAAATGCCTCATGTATAAAAGTTTCCTTAGCTAAACATATAAGAAATTTGCTCACATTGTGTATGTATGATTAGTAGTATAATCTCAAAAAACACTGCAGATTTCACTCCATCAAATTAACAGACTTAAACTTATTTATTTTACTTTTGTGAAGAATATTAACATAGGGGGGGGATAAGCAGCCCCACCCACCTGGTATCACATATTAAGTAGTTGTAGAGAGACTCGTGTTCACATATTAAGAAGCTATAGAGGGCCTCCCCGGTGGCGCAGCGGTTAAGCGCTGCGCTGTGGAGCTGTTGGCAGCGGCCACGCGAGTTCGACGCCCGGCAGGGGAGAATCCCACATGGCGCGGCAGACCTCTCCTGCCTCGCCCGCTGCTCCCCTCAGCAGTGTATTTCTGATCTGCCTGTTCTGCTCCCCACTCTGTCTCTGGTGAACCCTCTCACCGCCCCACGCCTCTGGCCTGCACCCCAACTTGTATGTATAAAAAAAAAAAAGAAGTTATAGAAAGAATCATGCTATTTACTCTACCTTGCATAGCAGTACTATCATGAGGAGTCCCATTGTTTTCTATTTCATTATCTGCAATTCTGGTATCTAAAAGAAGTGACATTTGAGATTAAGTTACAATTCTGGTTTTCCTCATTCCATTTCAGAGAAGAAATCCTAAACCAGTATTTTAGTTCTATAGATAACACAAGACCTTGAGTGGCACTTTTGGGTTTTTTTTTTTGTATGTCTATTTGTTTTTAATGGTAGGAGGGAGAATTATAAACTGTAGCTGAATTCTACAGTATATTTCTAGGTATATAGTAAATGCATCTTCATTTCATTCTTCAGAGAAAAATCTCATTGATATAATCTGTCCATAAAAATCCCCAAGACTATCAGGTAACATGCTTTGACCATGGAATAAGAAAAAGACAGATACATGGCATTTCATTTAAAAATTTAAATTGAAAAAAGGAAGACACAGAGACAGCTGCATAAATGGAAGTGTCCCACTTATAGAATATTTTCTGTTACTAAGATTTGATAGATGAGATTAGACACCAAGACATAGGTTATAGCTTATGGCATGGATCTAAGGACAAGAGAATACATGAATTGGTTTGAAAAACTTGAGTAAAAGAAACAAGTGTTGGGTTTGCATTTTCAATTTAAAATATGAAATGTGATTATCTAAAAGCTATTCATCTACATAAAGCACAGCTTAATATGGGAATTTTTGTTTACACACATTTTCTAGGACACCCTTGGGTAATGTGATAACAGATGCCAGTGTATCACTCAAATTAATGTGAGATGGAAATGATATGAAAACAAGGCACCCATCCTGCTGTACACACAGCCTCTTTTCCTTTATATTACAGAACATTGGAACTAGAGGGGAGCTCACTTATGGCTGGATTTCAAATACATGGATAAAATGTCAAATTTTCTGAGAGTTACAAGTTCAGGGCCTCAAATAATAAGCTTATTAAGAACATTTGTCCCATTGCTGGTCAGAAATGTTCTTTTTAAGATAATCATGGTTAATGGTTCTGTCTAAGTTGCCCCATTATATGAGATTTTTAGTGTGCTATTTCTTACCCACTGTCTTCTGTGTTTCAATGAGACATAGTAGGCATGAATTAGTAATCTAGCACCGTATTTCTATCGATTGTGATCACAGTGATCCAATACAGTTACTGTAAAAAGAGAATCGGATGCTTGCAAACTATTTTTTTCACATTTTAGCTGCCATGTAAAAATGCCTGAAGAAGGAGAAAAGAACCAAGAGAAAATGGAATATTTGTACAAAATTCTTTATTCATTCTTCCTATAGGGGTAATGAAACAACTTCCTTTTGGTTAATGTTCTATCAAATACCCGTATGGGGTATGTATACATGTGTATAAAATGTGCAGCCTCATCCTTGTTATATACACATAACAATTAAATATATGTGCTTTCAATGTACTGTGAAAGAAAAACTTGAATATTCTATAATATAAAACAATGTTGTGGGGTTTCATAATTAAAAATGGATTCAGAAAACTTTGGAAATTGAGAGATTTCATGACAAAAGTTCCTCTTCCCAAGGGATCCCCAAGGATTTACCTAGACAATTCTCTTACAACCAGGTGTTCTGTAGCCTTCAACTCTGATGCAATCTACATTAAAAGGTCCAGCAACCTGTATCTCATTAAAATGGACTACACCAAACACCATGTTTTCACATAAATGGACCTAAAACACATTTCAGGTGCAGGGAGGTTATCAGTATTACTACTTGTACCATAAAAGTCAGCAGGATTTCCTTTTATTCCTAGGTTCTTTTAATCTCCTTCAATAGGGATTATTTTGAAAAACTTAATTTATGAACTAAATTATACCTGGACAAATCCTACTCCTTCCTTCCCTCCTTCCTTCTTCCTTCAACGCTTCCTTCTTTATTTCTTTTTCTTTTTGAAATTGTTTTGCGTTATGTACGTTGATGTGAAAGTCCAAATCAATCATTACCTTTCAACATCCTCAGGCCGCCATCACCCGTAGTGGCTTGCTTAAGTGCTTGTTCAATCTGCTCCCGGCGCTTTGATTCAAATTCCAAGGCTTCCTGCAGTTTTCTCTTGGCTTTTTTCTCCTTCTTCAGGCGTTTTTGCATGGTAGCTAAAATGTGAAAAAATAAATAGTTTGCAAAAGCTTGGTCAATAAAATGCAGCTACCAGTTTTGATGGATTATAAAACATAGATATAGATACAGAGTGATATACATGTATCAGTAGACATATGATTAGCTTCTTTTAGTTCCATTTCTCACTAGACTCAACCAAAGAGTACTCAATCATACAACTGGACTTCTTTTTGCTTTCACCTTTCAGTGTGTATGTTTTATAATACACAAGCATGTGTATGTATTGGAGTAGAGAATTATTTTCTACTTTGTTTAATTATTTGCATTTAATGATAGCATTAAATAGTTTATCAATCTCTGAAAGAAAAACTAGACACTTGAACTGTCCTAATGTATGATTGCTTCTAAACTCTGACATGTTATATATAATCTGTGATAATTTCTCCAATAGAATTACTGTACTCTAGCAATATATTGTTTTATAGCAAGGTTCTAAGCAGACTGAGTGTAACATTCTTCCAAAATCAGGTTTTTAAAATTAAGATATTGATATTGACATTTTTACAATAGAAAACATCCAATGAACATTAAGCAAAATTATAAATTATGCGACAGTTTTAAAATGTTAAACATATTCACAAATAAAATACTTTGAACTGAATATGATGCTAAATTTATATCCAATTATCTCACAGTTCAATGTCTTTTAATATAAATGAACTTCAGCAGCTTGAAAGTCAGTTACTAAGGTAAAGTTATGTTCACTTGAAACATATTCAGAGGTCTAAGGTAATAACAAAATGGAAATTTTGAGACAAAAACACTGACTTAATTTCCATTTGGACTGGACTGAGGATTCCTAGGCCCTAAGGAAAATATACAGTCAGTATTCAACTTCATGACACAAGATAAGATACTACTTTTGTACAAAATAAAGTTCATGCATTTCACACAACTAGTGTCATTCTTTCTTGTTCAGGAAGGCATTATCCAGGTATGGAATTGCTCTACTGTTCTTTTCCTCACCTTACTCTTTAACTCTTTTAATCTTTGTGATATTTCAGTAGAAAAATTAGCAGAAAAGGGAAATAGCTGAAATTCACATGTCACTTTGCTATTTTAGTATTTTATGGTAAATGTAAGGAAGAGGTGAAAACTATTGACTAGATCAAAGTTATAAATTTTCTCTGGTTTTGATATGAACTAGTCCCATTGTCCATATCTGGAGATAATAAATGCTGACCCATGTGGGTCAATATTAATTCAATTTGTGAACAATATTTCTCCACTAACTCACTTTTCTCTTTATTCTTACTTATGCTACTGTAATTCAGTCCTCATAAGCACTGCCTGAATTAGAGGAATCTCCTTTTACATACTTTCCTTGTTTCTACCCTCCCTCCAATCCCCCTCCGTTTGATTCCCAATACCTGTAGTCTCAACTGAAATCAGTCCAGATCATACACCTGCTTTTTTTTTTAATACTTCCTATAACCTATAAGACAAAGTCCAAGCTAATATTTACATGGTTAACAGTGCTCTTCATAATTTAGCTTATCTTTCTGCATCATCTCTCACCATTCGCTTCATAAAATTCAAAGCCATAGCAAAAACAAACTGTCTAAATTTGGCTTTATACAGGCTTCTTGCCTCCATGCCTATGATCACTGATACCTCTGTCTAGAATGTCCAATCATGTACATTCTTAGCCAACTGATTCTTCAAGACTCAGGTTCAGATGTCAGAATGAGGGAGCTTTGTTTAACCATCCCTCCATCCACCAAGCTGAACTATCCAGTCCTTTTTAATATAACCAGATATAATATGTATCAATACTCTTGCCACTTTATGTTGAAATTAACTGGTTATGCTCGCAGTCTAAAATGTAAATAGCTTGAAGTCAGAGACTGGGTATTATTTGTTTTATAACCCTAGAATCTAGCACTGTTCTTGACAAAGAGCAAGCATTTCACATAGAAGGATTTTTTTTTTGATTATCTATCTCCAGGCATATTTTTATAAATTCCAAGAGAACTAAGAATATTCATCTTTCCAAATCTGCAACTGACCTTAAGTTCAGATATAATTCATTTTTTATTGCAAAGAAAAATAGCATAATCTCTCTACCTTTGAATTACATCCAGTATTTGATTCTTAGCTTGTCATTTGTTTTCCGCAGTTCTAAGCTATCCCTGAGAATATTTCTATTACTTGAAAAATATACTTAACACATTATCACTCAGTAATTGAAATTGTTAAACTTACTTCTGCTCTGCAGCTCAACAGCAAGTTGTCTTTCAAGATTTTCTCTAATTTCTCTTTCTCTATAGAGCTCCATTCGCAGTTCCTTTTTTTCTTGCTGAATCTGTTTTTCTTGGATGCGAGCATTATCCAAAGCCACCTTCAGTAGACCCTATCAAAGTACAGCAAATGACATGCAGTTCATCTTACCTGTTTTAATTTTTTAAATATGAAATAATTTATGTAGGTGCTAATGTCTTGTATTACATTTATTTTGGTTATAGAAATATTGTTGACCTGAATGTTGGTCAACAGAGTCTCCACAGAGGACAGACTATCAGCAAAAATGAATGGTCCTGGGAATCCAGGAGGCAATGCCTGCCCAGGAGTCAGCTGGATCTTGTCCAACGGTGCCTTCATCATTGGGATTTGAACAGGCAACTCTTCTGAAAAAATAAGAAGAGTTAATATCAGAATAATCAGCTCACACATTTTACAATGTCTCTTTCGCCTCTAATCACATCCATAAATATTTTCTAACACTAAATGATGCAAAATCATAATTGGAAATCATACCTACTACTAAGCTGCCTCTAATTTCTCAAAATGTCTCAGTGAAGAATCAGTGAAAATGGCCTCCCTCGTGGCGCAGCGGTTAGCGCTGCGCTGTGGAGCTGTTGGCAGCAGCGATGCCAGTTGGATGCCTGGCTGGGGAGACGCCCACATGGCACGGCAGACCCCTCCTGCCTCGCCCGCTGCTCCCCTCAGCAGTGTATTTCCGTCTCTCTGCCTGTTCTGCTACCCACTCTGTCTCTGGTGAACCCTCTCGCCGCCCCATATACCCATATACCCTCGCCGCCCTCTCTGGCCTATACCCCAGCTTGTATGCATAAATAAATCTTAAAAAAAAAAGAATCAGTGAAAATGAAACAATGTTTAATGCTTAAAGAGACACGAAATTTGGAAAAAAAACAAGTCTAAGATATGTTTAGGAATATCTCTAAATACAATAATCAGAACTCTTCCTGGAAAAACATAAAATACCTTTATTTTTTCTCTTCAAGTGTGTCTGCATATGTAGGTGTGAATGTTTGTATCTGTCTGTGTCCATCCTTTTCAATAGTTTTATAGAAGTATAATTTACATACAATAAAATTCACTTTCTTTACATGTATGCGTCTATGATTTTGGTAAATTCACAGAGTTGGGCAGTCATCCCTAGAAATCCATTTTACATCTCAACTCCCTCCTCACAAAAACTACACTTCATGCCCATTTACAGTTAATCTTTCTCACTTCTGGTCCCTGGCAACCACTAATCTACTTTCTGTCTCTATAGGATTGTCTTTTCTGGGTATTTCACAAAAATAGAATCATACAATATGTGGTCTTTTGTGTCTAGATTCTTTCACTTAGCTTAATGCTTTTGAGGTTCATCCATGTTCTGGCATGTAATAACAATTTATATATTTTTTGCTAGAAACTACTGCATAGATTAATTGATTCTTGTTTAATCATTCAACAGTTTATGGACATATTGATTGCTACCTTTGAATAATATTCTTTATGAAGAAAATACCATATGTTGTGAAAACCAAGTTATGTATTTTGTGTTCCCTTTTATTTTCATATTACCCTTTCCTAATTCTCAGTATTTTAGCGAGAGTCACTCATAACTTCAGATGAAGAGATATTAATAAAAGTTTTACCTAATAAGATGTTTCCAAATTTTGACACACATGTACAAAACATATATGTGTGTGTATATATGTGTTACAAGAGGCATCTGCTCTTAATTTGAGAAGCCTAACTACTTAGATATTTACCTGCATTCTTATCAACAATCTTCTGTAAGATGTATTAAACAGTTAAGTTTCCTCTACAACTAGGGATGGGAGTTGTTTTTGTTTGTTTTTCTTAACATATGTAAAAACAAACTGTTGGGAAGAGGTAATCTTGGAATGTATCAAACAAACCCTGGTATTCTTAAATAGATTTGTGATGGCTTAATCCCCAGGGAAAGGGGAGGTTTCCAGGTTCCCTGTCCCACCCTAAGGAAGGGTGGAGCTGGGCAGTAAGGAGAAGTTAAAAAAGACAAGAAGAAGCAAAGGTTATGAGGGAGACCTGGAAGAGGCAAATGGAGCAGAGAGCTGTGAAGAAGCCATGCTTGCTTCTCAGTCTCAGACTTGTACCAGGGATTTGGGGAACATGGAAGGAGACCTGTGAAGGCGACAGAGATGTGGGTGAGAGGCCCATAGTGAGGCTGACAATGGTAGCTTTTATGTTGACTTCGGTTTTGATTTTGCTCTTTTCCTTACAGAATTACCTGGCCTCTTCTGCCCCCTTCCTATGGGTCCTCATCAGAAGGTACATTAGGACTTGTGGCAGGCTTTTGGGCATCAGCTACCCTGCTTTAGGTCAATCTTTTTGGCTAGGCATTTGACCACGAGGGGATGGGTAATTTTGGCTGTTTAATTGGAAACTATTTTAACTATATCCTTTCCTTTCTCTTCTCTTTAGTGCACACTAATTGTATTAAAGTTATTTTCTATTGACAGTCTTTTGCATTAGTGTATGTTTCATCTTGATGCAGTGGATAGCAGAACCTATTTAGAGCAGGCAGGTCTGGGGTCTCGGGGTATACCTCTTTTTGCCCACTAACAGATTCAACAGCAGAGCATAATGGTTAATCATAGCACTATAAACAAAATTACTCTACTCATAGCAATCTTTTAATTTCATTAACTGGGCACAAGTAAAGTCTGAAAATATGCATCTCTCTGGTCAGAAAAATTTTCATTTATCCCTTATGAGTCTCATTCAAGAAAAATGCTAAGACCTAGACCTAACCAATTTTCATATAGTTTGGAAATGAAAGTCTAGTTATTGGTTCCGATTCTTGAAGTGATAGAAATATGAATTTGTCATAAGGCTAGACCTTATTTTTTTAACTGCAGGAAGTCTATATATTTAGGGTGCAAAGTTTTGGATCCCATTGGCTCACAGGTATTGTGGTTTACTGTGGGATTTCTTGTATGAGAAATTTCTGTGAGATTCCGGAATGGGATAGCATTAACACTGAATGAAATATTCTTGATATAGGTAACTTTTAGAAATTCTAGTTTTCAGAAACCTATAGTGATAAAAATGCTAAATGGCTATTTTAGAAAACCACCTATTTCATTTTACTGGAGTCCAAATTGTTATAAAGTATATTCATTGGTCTCAGGGGAATACAAAATGTAAAAGACATAAATAACAATAAAAATATATATTATAAAAAAATAATAAAATAAAAAATGTACTTCAAAAAAAAAGCATATTCATTGGTCTCAAAGAATTCAATAAAATAGTTGGTTAATTTCCTTTTAGCAAAGGAAGCTATAATGAACAGATTTCCAGAAATTGGTTTTAGTAACACTTGAAAATAATATTTTGATCATGAATTCATGATGTGTGTGTTTTCTATAACTTGTACATTCTTTCTTTTCTAAATTCAGTGGTAGCTTTGGAAAAGGTGAAGTATTCCAGAGGGAATGAGCACATAGCACACATTTTCTGATCTATTTTAACTATAAGTTTTGATCATTTGAAATATCTTTAAAAAACCCTAAATTCTAAAAGATATCTTAGGCAACAGCTCTAATGTTTCCAAAGTATATTTCTCAAGAGAAAACCAAGCAAAATTATGCTTTATTTGTATTATTTGAAGTCTGAATTTAGCTATTATGTTGTTTTCTACACACGAATGCATTAAGTTGATAGAATAATTTCATAATTATCAATATCTGTAATTACTAGGAAGGTTTTATATATATATACACACACACATACCTTTAAGTATGAATTTATATAGCCTGGATAACCTGTTTTTATAAAATGAACTGTTACAAAACTAGAACATTGACTTCCTGCTGATTCAGAGATCATATAATGTCTCTCCTGAGTAAATATTTTGTATTGGGGCAGAATTCTTACAATTAACTATTCCTCTTTATGTATCATTCTAAGCACACATTTTACCTTAGTGGTAAGAATCTAAGGGATATTCTATAAACAAAATACTGAAAAGGAAAGCAATGCATAGAGTATTCATACAATGAAATTATAACTGCTTTGAAATCACCAAACACCTTCTATTTGGAAATGGAGGAAATATTAAATTGGCTGAAAGGAAAATTACTATTGACTATGAAGACAGGTTGCTTGGTCTATGGTTTGTAATGTGGCTGTACTGTAGATTGAAGTTTCAAAATAGCATTACTCTTCTTTAAAGAGACAGAGACAGCAGAATTAGGTGCTGCTTGCTGCAGTGAGGATCAAATGCAAAAAGAATCATATTTCATCAGCCCTAGTCAACACCACGAAAATAAATAGAAATATAAGAGGTATGCAGGCAATGATTCATTTTGATAATCTGGCCCAAGAGAGACACATACAGACAGCACACAGATCTAAGCTCCTGCCAAAAGACAAATAGGATAGAGGGTGGGAATTGGGATGACAGTATAGCAAAGGTCACATCGATTTTCAGCAGCAGTTTTCACACAGATGAGATAACCCTGGACTCTATTTGGCCCATTGTTCATAACCGACTTGTCTCATAAGCAATAAATTTCCCAGTCCTAGAAAAGACTAGTAAAGAAGAAGGATTCTACTTATGACTTCTTATGATTAAGTTTCTGTGCTAACCAAACATGTTTTTTCAGATCAAGGTCACATTGCATGTTAAGGTCCAAAAAAGCTAAAAACTAGTCACAGTATAATATGTTTTGGTATATATGAGAGAAAGTATCAAGCCATTCATCACTTCTTTTCTGATTTGAATCACATGATACAAAAAATGAATAATGAATCCATTAAAAATCTATATTAGGCTTTTAATAGGTCTTTCATGTGAATGACATCTACATTTTGCTCTGAGTTGGAATAGATGCACTGTTATGTAGAAATTTATTAGGCTTGAGGTACCCTAATTGGCAATAAAACTAAATATGGGGAATTACTAGAAACAGATTATCAGTTAAATAAGAGTATTTCTTTGTAATTCAGGGAGAAAGGATTTTGATTGAGTATTTTGGTTTAAAATATCCAAAATGTATATATTGAAATAATTATCAGCACATACGCAATGGTATAAACTAGAAGGTAAAAGACAACTGCAATGTAGCTGAAGACAAAAACAACCTCTTACTGAAGCAAAGTGGAGATTACTTTTATTGAGATGGTTTGTTAAACATGCCATGCTTTGTAACAGTGCTTGTGAATCCACTTAAAGAACAAGCCCTTACTTTTAATTTCATGCTTAAATCCAGATGTAAAACCCAGATGTAAAAATTTACAGGAACTTTATTTGCAGGAAAAAAATATAAACATATAGTAAATGCTCAGAATGGAAAAGCCTCTCAAAAATTAGTGTGACGGCTACTAGAGGCTTTCTGTGCTAATTTAGCACTAATTTTCCAACTTTTTCATGGGTGAAGTTGTAGGGTAAATGAAGGAGGCATCAGGTTTTTCCGCCCTCCTGTGTTGGACTTGATGCTGGCCACCTGCGGTCCAGTACGTGTGCCTTGTGGTGGCGTGCGCGTGCGTGAGTGGGAGCACCTGCGCCTGGAGAGACGCTATATAAGGGCGGCATCACAGGAGCAAGGAGCTTGAGCTCGAGGCTCAAGCGTGAGGCAGCAGCCGAGAGCAGAGCTCAAGGGCAGAGGACCACGGAGTACAGGGGAGGACTGCACGACAACATCTAGTGAAAAGTCTGATTGAACCGATGAGGACCCTACCCGGTCTGGGATGGTTGCAGGTCAGACGTGTTTCCTCTTTTCTCTGTACTTTGAAGATTTTGATATGGGAATACAAACTGAATAGCTGTGGAAAATGTAGCCACCTAGAGGTCACCAGTTTTCATTCTTTAACAAATTGTATTTCATTATTTGATTTGACACCTTCCCCTAAATACAGCTGACTCAAGAGATTCTACTTTATTGGCATCATTAGTCTTATATTAGGCACAAGCAAGGCACCAAGACACCAGCTTCCTTCTCCCAAACTAAGGAACAGTAACAGCAACAAAATGACTTTAACTTTTATGTAACGATCTTACCTGCACAACAAATATAAGGAAATGTTGATCTGATTTGAACAATGACTCAAGTGATGCCATCATCAAATGTGGAAAAGAAAAACTTGATGCCAGATTGTTACCTTGTTTTAAGGAGATGAATATATAAAACTGATAAATACAGAGCTAGCAGCAAAGGATGAGGGTCACCAGCTTGACAAAGTAAGATAGCATACTACTAAAATTATTTACTTGTCACGGCAGCAGGATGACTTAGGCAGCAGGTTCTCTATGGAGCTGCACAGCCAATTCAAAAGGGAAGGAGTCCTGGAGCCCTCGGTGGCTTTTTAGGCTTATAATTATCTTTTGCAGAGAGGCTACCGGGTGCAGGGCAGGCAACGGGGCTAGGGGGCCGGGGAGCCGAGAGCCCCGCAGGCCTCCCAACCCCTGGCGAATCTTCAGTCTCTCCGGCTCTCAGGCGTTTTCTCGTGGTCTCCGTTACACCCGAAATAGTCCTCTGCTCCACGCTCTGTTCTCTGCTCCCTCAGCTGCTGCTTCCAGGGCTGCTCCTCCGTGACTCCGCCCTTTTATGCTCAGTCTCTCCAGGTCTAGGTGCGCCTACTCATGCGGGCCCACACCCTACTCCAGGCGCCACCATGGGGCACCTGTGTAGGCCCACAGAGGTCTATCACTGGTGGTAATGGTGGTAGGGTGAAAAAACCTGCTGACTTTTGTTTACCCTACAGTACTGTTTTGCTCTGGATCCTTATATTAGCGAATCGGCACAAAAAGTTCCTTTATAAATTATGAATTAGAAATGAATAACCTTTCAGATCAAACATACTGATAATATAATAATAAATATTCTATCCAGTGAATAAATATTCTATCCAGTGAAGAGTTTGGAAAAGGTATGATGCTGTAGCAACAGTGTAGGGTAAGTGAAAGAGTGGTCAGGATTTTCTGCCCTACCGCCATTAAATTTAATGATAGATCCTGGCGGCACCTGGAGTAGGGCGTGGGCGTGTGTGAGTAGGCGCATGTGGGCCTAGCAGCTGGGCATATAACGGTGGTGTCCCAGAGTGGAAGCAGCAGCAGTAGTGGCAGAGCAGAGAGCGTGGAGGCAGAGGACTGTTCAGGGTACAGCAGAGATCACGAGACACCGTCCGAGAGCCCAGAAAGAGTGAAGATTCGCCTGGGGCTCAGAGGCCTGCCAGCCTCCTGCTCGCCCCCAACCCCCTGCCGCCTTGTACCTGGTTACCTCACTACAAAAGATAATTAAAAGCCTAAAAAAGCCACCGAGGGCTCCGGGACCCCTCCTTTACCCGTCTGCCTGAATCATGGAGGACCTGCCCCATGTCTTGCTGGTACTACAGACAGGAAGACATAGAGGCAGGTTCCCTATGGTCCAGGCAGACGGGTAAAGGAGTCCTGGAGCCTTTGGTGTCTTTTCCAGGCTTTTAATTATCTTTTGTAGTGAGGTAATCAGGTACAGGGCATGCAGGGGGTCTTGGGGGGCCAGGAGGCTGGCAGGCCTCCTAGCTGCCCATGAATCTTCACTCTTTCTGGGCTCTCTGGCATTCTCTCCTGGTCTCTGCTGCACCCCTCTGCACGGTCCTCTGCCACCGAGCTCTGTTCTCTCCCGCTGCTGCTGCTTTGTTCTCTGCTGCTTCTGCTTATAAGCCCAGTCTCTGGCTAGGTGCGCCCACTCACGCACGCCCATGCCCTACTCCAAGTGCCGCCATCAGGCACGCATGCAGGACCGCAGGAGTCTGTCAGTACTGATGGCAGGAGGGAAGAAAATCCTGACCATTTTTTCACTTACCCTACAAGGTCACATACTCTTTTCAGATCTCCTGTATTTAAGTAAGTGCCCAGAAGCTCAAGGACCTTAGCATTTTGTCCAAAATGCCTATATCATTGTCTGTGTTAACATGTGGAGTGGGATTTTAAAGGAAATTAGGTATCAGAAGCTATGAATAATCAATTGAACAGCTTCTGTTTGACAGGATGGTTTATGTGCCTCACCTGCACTTTATTGCCCCTGTTTGTTTTCTTATATGTCCAAATATTCCATGGGAAATTCTAATACTAAATAATAAACTGCTTATCCAAAATTCAGCCTTCACTGGGAATACTGTTTATCTCTTTATTTGCTTATGAGAATTATCAGGTTTTTCCCACCCTCCCCTCAATGATGGACCTCTGCTGGCCTATGCGCATGCCTGATGGCGGACACCTGGAATAGGGTGTGGGCCTGTGTGAGTGGGCGCACCTGAGCCAGAGACTGGGCTTATAAGCAGCAGCAGCAGCAGCAAGAACAGAGAGTGCAGCAGAGGACCTTTTGGGGTGCAGCAGAGAGGTCACGGGACGCCGCCAGAGAGCCCGAGAAAGTGAAGACTCGCCGGGGGCTGGGAGGCCTGCCAGCCTCCCGGCCCCATTGCCCGCCCTGTGCATGGTTGCCTCCCTACAAGAGACCATTAAAAAAGAATTAAAAGCCACTTAGGGCTCCAGAACTCCTCTTTTTGACTCGTCTGCAGCTCCATTAAGAACCTGTGCTCCCAGTGCCATCCTTCCTTTACATCTAATAAAGCAAAAATCTCAGACTTTAAAATGATAAGGCTAAATATTAACCCATGTTACATTAAGGCAGCAGAGAGCAAATTATGAAGGCCATAAGATGCTGGATTCTACTTTCCTAGGTTTGAATCCCTCTTCTATGATATTGGAGGGTAAATGAATTAAGTCAGGCTTTTTACGCCATTAGCTTCTGTGGCTATTACCTGTGGCGTTGATCATGTTAATGCAGAGGTACTTGGGAGTGTGGGCATGGGACACGGGTGTCTGATTGTGCACACCTGGAGTATTGGTGTACACACCTAGAAGTGGGGATAAAAGCAGTGGCGGCAGCGGTAGTGAGAGTATGAGTGGCCTGACTATAGAAGAGGCAAATCCACAAGCCAGCCTCCCTGCCTGGTGTGCCTGCGTGCCTGGTGTGCCTGCGTACCTGGTTCCCTGAGAGAGCATTAAAGCCTGAAAAATCCACTGAGTGTTCCAGGACTCTCCTTTATCCATCTGCCAGAATTGATAGTGAAACAGCCCTGTGCATGCTGGCACTAGAGATATACAAAACCCTGGGAAAGTTATTTAGCATTTCTGTGCCTCAATTTCCTCATCTGAAAGGCTAGACACTACTTACCTCATAGGGTGGTTATAAAGATTAATGAAGTAATACGTATAGTTTGTAGAACAGTGCCTGAACCAAAGTAAATGCAATAGTGTTTCTTATATAAAAAAAAAACACTTAATATTGTTTGAAATTGAAATTTTCCAGGAGACAGAACAGAAATATATTTGACCATTTAAGCATCTATTAATACATCATGAAATACAATATTCAGAAAGAGATCTTTCTAAATAATATTGGATAAGCTTCGATTCATGCAAATTAGGCCAATGATACTTTTTCAGTCATCAAAGTTCTGAGGGTACTTCTTAACTCCAGGTCAGTAATTCTCAACTAGGAACAATTCTGTTGCCGAGAAGACATTTGGCAATGTCTGAAGATATTTGTGAGTGTCAGAACGGACAGGATGAACTCCTGACATCTAATGATAGAGGCCAGTGATGGCCCACCCTCTTACTTCTAACATCAACAAAGAATAATATGGCCCAAATATCAATACTGGCTGAGAACTACTGTTCCAAAATTATAAAAGAAAATTTAACTGAATGCAGAGTTTATTGAGAGAGTTTATTGGATCTCCCATTCTGCAATTAATTTCTACTAGACAGCTTAATAAACCAACAAGGTCATTCTCTGATTAAGAACAAATATAGCCTTTATAATGCATTTAGGTCCTTGCTTACAGTTTCCTGCTCAAATATCACTTTATTAATGAGATCTATACTGAACAATCTATTTACCATTGCAGCCTGCACCCATATTCCTACTTTTTTAACATGCTTATCTTTATTTCTTTAAGATTTATTTATTTATGCATACAAGCTGGGGTGTAGGCCAGAGGCGTGGGGTGGTGAGAGGATTCACAAGAGACACAGTGGGGAGCAGAACAGGCAGATCGACTGAAGTACACTGTTGAGGGGAACAGTGAGCAAGGCAGGAGTGGTCTGCTGTGCCATGTGGGAAGCTCCCTGGCCTGGGATTGAACTTATGCTACAGTGGCTGCAGATAGCTTCATAGTGCTGAGCTTAACTCGTTGCGCCACCAGGGAGGCCCCTAACATGCCTCTCTTATAAAATTTATCATCTAATATACATTACCACTGTCTTGAAATAAATGCTTATATATCCATAGTTATACAAAATGTAAATAGACTGAATGCAGCAGTCAAAATGAGTAAGATGACATTTTGACAATGTTGATACTTCCAGTCCAAGAGCAGGAAATATTTTTTGATTTCTTTGGGTTTTCTATTTCTTTCAACAATGTCTTATAGTTTTCTTCGTATAGGTCTTTATTTTTTTTTTGTTAGGTTTATTCTTAGATTTTTTTTGTATGTTATTGTAAGTGGGAGCGCTTACTTAATTTCCTACTCTTTTAGTTCATTGTTCACTTATAAAAAGGCAACTGAATCTTGCATGTTGATTTTATAACCTGACACTTGGCTGAACTTATTGTTTCAATTGACTTTTCAGTGATGTCTTCAGATTTCTTGATGTATATCATGCTGTCTGCAAATAATTACAGCTTTACTTTTTTATTTTATTGAGGATGTTTTTCATCTGTGTTCATTAGGTAAATTGGTCTGTAGTTTTTTTTTGTATGGTCTTTGTTTGGTTTAAATATTATAATAACAGTGACCTCATAGATGTGTTGAAAATATTCTTTCTCTCTCACCTTTTTCGAAGAGTTTGAGCAGGATAGTATTAGTTCATCCTTGAAGGTTTGGCTGTACTCACGTGTGAAACTGGCCTTGGGCTTTTGTTTTCTGGGAGAACTTTCAAATTTCCTTTCTTGTGACTGGTATTCTTATGTTTTCTATTTCTTCCCTATTCAGTCTTAGATAGTTGCTTAAGTCTAAGAATCTGCCAATCTCTCCTATTTCATTGTACTTATTGACATATAGGTGTTCATTAGTTTCTTATTATTCTCTGAATTTCTGCAGTGTCTGTTGCAACAGCTCCTCTTTTGTTTCCAATATTGTTAATTTGATATTTCTCCCATATTTTCTTAGCGAGCCTAGAAAAAGAATTTTTGTCCATTTTGCTTATTTCTTCAAAGAACTAGCTTTTGTTTATTAATCTTTTGGACTGTCCATTTTTTAATTTCTATTTCATTTTTTCTGCCCTTATTTTTATTATTTCCTACTGCCTTTTTGTGTTTTTCTGTGTGTATGTGTGTGTTATTTTTCTAGTTTCTCAAGGTGTGAGATAGGTTATTTAAATTTTTCCTTGTTTCTTGATATGGGCCTGCATTTATATATATTTCCCTCTTAGTGTTGGGGGACAAAGGACATCTGCCACAAACTCCACAGATAGGTTTATGGACCCCACCTCAGATCAAAAAGATCCAAGACACTAGGGCTACTAATCTTTTAATGCCATCATCATCATCGAAGAGAGGATTACTGGGAACTGAAGGGTGGAGCTGAGCAGGAGATAAAAAGCTGGAGAAGAGTATAGAACACACACAGAAGACAGGAGGAGAAGGTAGAAGGATGGAAAGCCAGAAGAGGCCCAAGGAGCAGAGAGACTTGTAAAGAAACTGCACTGGCCTGGACTGATTGAAATAGATGTGGGTGAGAGACCCATGGGGAAGTTAACGATGGCTGTGTTGGTTTTGGTTTTGATTTTGTTCTGTTCCTCTCAGAATTGTCTGACTTTTTCTGACCCTTTTGTATGGGTCCCTGCCGAAAGATGTTTTGGTTCCTCCCAGAATTGTCTGGCTGTTTCTGACCCTTTTCTGTGGGTCCCTGCCGAAAGCTGTTTTATACTTGTGGCAGGCTTTTGGGCCTCGCTTTGGGCCAATCCCATTTGGGTGGACTTTTACCCACGAGGAGTTGGATAACATTGGGTGCTTGACTTAGATACTATATTCTTTGTCTTCTCTGTCTTTTCTAATTGTATTAAAGTTTGTTTCCACAAAAGGTCCTATATGTTTTGTATTGATGCGGCGGATGGCAGAACCTATTTAGAACAGGGCAGGTCTGGGGGTTTCGGGGTGCCCCTCTTGCTGCCCTGTAACATTAGTACTGCTTTTGCTGTGCCCCATAAGTTCTGGAAGGTTGTGTCCTTATCATTTGTCTTGAGATATATTTTGATTTCTTCTTTGATTTCCTCAAAGTCTTCCAGTAGTTTGTTGTTCAGTCTCCACATACTGGAGGATTTCCCTGCTTTCTTTTTGTAGTTGATTTTTTAGTATAACATCTTTATGGTCAGAAAAGATGCTTGGTATGATTTCAATCTTCATGAGTTTGTTGATATTTGTCTTGTGACCCAATATGTGGTCAGTTCTGGAGAAGGTCCCATGTGCTTGGGAGGAATGTTTATTCATATTTTTTGGAGTGAAATGCCCTATAAATATCTATTAGGCACATTTTGTGTATTTTTTTGTTTGAGGGTATTAGGTTCTTGTTTATTTTCTGTCTAGTTGATCCATCCATTAGTTAAAGTGGGGTTTTGAAGTCTCCCACCACAAATGTGTGTGTGTTTTTTTAATCTGTGTTCAGAGCTGATAGTAATTGTCTAATATATTTTGGTGCTTGTGGGTGTAAGCCTACAAGGCTCCTTTCAAATTAGACAAGGGCAGGATGCCTGATCACCCTGAGGTAATGGGTCTCTAATGGAAGATGTGACCAGGAAAGTCCGAAGGCACTGGTGACTGATGTGCTTTGCCCCCAGGGACTCATCAGTGGAAGACCTTGTTAATAAGATTGGAGCCATGGGTGGGAGTCGAGTGTGTATCATTGGACTCACCCTCCCTAAAGCTAAAATCCAGTGTTCAGTTTGACCCACCCTTCTCTGTCAGTAAAAAGGCCAGGATCTTGCTCTTGAACAACATCCTGCATTGTGCAGCCTGATAGACTCCCATCTATCAGTATGGTGTTGCCCAATGCAACAGGTGCTTCTTCTTTGAAGTGTGTCATGTCTACATAGTTACATAGTTCCCTTAATCATTATATAGTGTCCATCTCTGTCTCTTGTTACCTTTTTAATTGGAAATCTATTTTGTCTGATATGGATATGGCTGTTCCTGCTTTCCTTTGGATTCCATTTGCTTGTAGAATTGTTTTGCCATCCCTTTTTAATCAGTCTGTTTATCTTTGGAGCTCAGGTGCATTTCCTGTAGACAACAGAGAGTTGGATTCTATTTCCTAATCCAACTAGATACTCAGTGTCTTTAATTGGCAAATTCAGTCAATTTATATTTAGAGTGATTATTCATATATGAAAGTCTGGTGTTGCCATTTTGTCCTTAATTTTGTGTTTCAATCTCTTTCCTTTTTCATTTTCATGTGTATGTTCCTCTCATCAATTTAGATACAACAGCTCCTTTCAATATTTCTTGGGGGGAGGGTCTAGCTTTTGCAAACTCCTTCAGTTTCTTTGTCTGAGAAGACATTATTTCTCCCTCACACATGAAGGAGAACTTTAGGATAGAGTATTCTTGGCTGGCAGATTTAATCTTTGAGTATTTCTAACACATAATTCCATTCTCTCCTTGCTTCTAGTGTTTCTTTAGAGAAGTCTGTTGTTAGCCTGATCACCATGCTTTTATAGGCTATCTGCTTCACCTTCTTGCCAGCTTCAATATTCTTTCTTTGTCTTGAACTCTTGAAAGTTCCACTACTCTATATGTCTTTTTGTAATTTTGTCTTTATGTAATTTTGTTTAGTTACCGTGGGGTTCCTTTAGATTCCTGGATTTGTAGTTTTAGTCCCTAATTTAAAAAAATCTTGAGGTACCTGAGGGGGATACTCTATACTTCTATTATAGAAACAAAAATATAAACCAGGGCATCCCTGGTGGTGCAGCAGTTAGGCACTGCGCTGTGGAGCTGTCGGCAGCAGCAGCGATGCGAGTTCAATTCCTGGCTGGGGAGATTCCCACATGGGCAGCAGACCTCTCCTGCCTCGCCCACTGCTCCCCTCAGCAGTGTATTTCCCTCGCTCTGCCTGTTCTGCTCCCCACTCTGTCTCTGGTGAATCCCCTCGTCGCCTCATGCCTCTGGCCTGTACCCCAGCTTGTATGCATAAATAAATAAATCTTAAAAAAATATAAACCAATGTTATAGCAATAACATTACTAATAATAATGATAACTATGTCTAAAAATAAAAAGATGCATGACCAACGTACCATCCAAATATGAAAAAAAGTCTTGAAATCCTGACAATTTAGAAAGCCGGGCTCACATGTTATAATGACAACTCAGAAAGTGGAAAGCATAAAATACATACCATAGGAATTAAGTCAGCCTATCTAAGAATAAAAAATCCTACATATTCTTACAGTCCCATTCAATTTTAATTTAACTAGTTGCTTTATCAATGGGGAAAAAAATGAAGGTAACACTTAGAGTGAGTCTTCACTGACTTAAATGTACCTTTTGTAAAATGTAAATTATAAATGTTTTGTTTTACTGGTTGATTATTTCAGATCTATTTTTCTCCCTTCACCTCCGAATTCAGGCATTGATATAAAAGAGAAAATGTCCATTAAATAACAGTAAGAAAAATAGGAAATCCTTATTAACTTGAAGTGTTGGAATTGTTAATTGAAATAAAGAAATCATCATTGATTGAAAAAATGAAAATGGGAAAGTGGTTTAATCACACATTTTGTGTATTATTGTAGTTCAACTATCTTCACAAGGCATATGACATGTAAAAATAAATTCAATTCCATTGAATGAAGTCTCAGTATGTTTCATTATAGCTATTTTCTTTGGAACAAAAAATGCTATTTGTTATGTATCACATTCTAGCCAGTATCTACACCTTCCTACTTTGTAAAATAAATTCTAATTCCCTTTTTTGCCCATGCACATTAAAATGAATCTTTTAATTTTCACTCAAAAGTATCAAAGTACAAAATTATTATTTTTTATATTTAAACATCTGGAGACATTTCTATTTTGGCACTAGATTTTGGTGGCATTGTTTGAAGATTTACCTTGACAAATATTTCTGGAAGAAAGTATTATTTACTATATTAGTTTTAAATTTGTTCATAGCTCCTGTTCATTCAAGTGAAAAGTCTTCTCAGTTCAATAGTCACAGTATCATATCACATTTGGTACATGAAATAGAGAACAATGTTATAGGTACTTATAATGGATTTATAAACGAGAATACTGTGAACATTTGAGATGGCATCCTTTACTTTATTGTAAAACCCATAAGATATTTCAATAGACTAATTTGGATATGCTGTTTGTATTTATATCTTCATTTGGAATAATTAGCTTGGCTGTCTCTTTATCATGATGATGATAACCTTAATGACATCACTGACTGCTCCTGGCTTGGTTCTTGTAGGTCACAGGTGTGTCAGTTCTGATGTAATCATAACCAAACACTCAAAACTTAATGTGCAGCAGCTTGCTATTCAGGTTCATACATGGATTGCATATGCATATCTGTTTTACTTAATATTCCAATATAATCCGCCACTATGCCAGTTTCATGGAAGAGGAAATAAAACCAGGATGCATGTTTTCATTATTTCTATTCTGCCATGCCACTTCCAAGTGATTATCTATCTGCCCTTCTTCCTTTCTTAATTATCTATTCTACCCATTCCCAAAGTATATGGCCAGGTGTGGTGTGTTGAGGTTAAGATGTAGATAACAATTTGCATTTTGTGTTATGGAATGAAGGAGGGAATTTGCAATTTTTTCTCTCCATGATTCTTCCTGTATATTCCTATAAAAATTTGCTTCTCTTTAAATTTTTTGAGCTACAAGTAAAGTTGCCCTTCACTTTTGCTCAGTAAATTTCAACCTTGAGTACTCCTAGTTACTTGTTTCTGTTCTTCTGGGACCCATTGCTCTTGGTGCGCTCTATCCCCCATTGTTATATAAAAATAAATAAATTTTTGAGTTAACATTGTTTTATAACATTGTATATAATTTAGGGGAGTAAAGCATATACCTCTTCAGATGTATGTTACCTCAAACATCCACTACCAAAGGACTCATAATTCTCCAACATAGACATTGACCTTCGCCAAACTCAGTCTCCCCTTCAATTACCCTCAATTCTGCTGTTGTATTTGTAGAGTTTGTTTTGGTTTAGTTTTATCTGTTTCTTCGTTTTGTTTCTTCATAGTCCATAAGTGAGTGAAAACATCCATTATCTTTCTCCTCCTTGACTTACTTCAATTAGCATAAACCCCTCCAATTCCATCCATGTTGTCACAAATGGCAAGGTTTCATCTTTTTCACTTCTGAGTACCTTTCCCCTGTGTGTGTGTGTGTGTGTGTGTCTGCATACACACCACATTTTTATTTTGTGCAACAATATGAATTTTATTTCCCATTTGTCTTTTCATTTATAAATTGTTTCAATTGAGATAACATAGATTTACAACACTGCATATTATTTTGAGGTATAGGATTATACCTTTCAGGTATATGTTACTGCACCACATCCACTACTAAGAAGGAGGTGAAAGTCCTCCACCGTGTTCCATTGTATACCATTTCTTAGTGCACGCCTCAGTTTGCTTGTATTTCCTAGGACATTCATATTCACTTACTCTGCTTTAGCCACACCCTCTCTCAGAGTCTTAACATTTTCTTTCCTTTTTTTAAAGATTTATTTATGTATGCATACAATGCTGGGGTGTAGGCCAGAGGTGTGGGGTGGTGAGAGGACTCACTAGAGACAGAGTGGGGAGCAGAACAGGCAGATCTACTGAAGTACACTGCTGAGGGGAGCAGCGGGCAAGGCAGGAGCGGTCTGCTGCCCATGTGGGAAGCTCCCTGGCGGGGATTGAACTCATGCTGCAGTGGCTGTCGATAGCCTCATAGTGCTGTGCTTAACCCGCTGTGCCACCATGGAGGACCCCGAGAAATTTACTTTGATGGTCCATAAAGTGCAGTAATGGACAGAGAAACAGTCCCTTCAGAGTAATAGTTTAATAAAGAATTAGAATAGGCAATTAAAACACTGGCTCTCTAAAGTGGGGGGAATAAAGACATGAGGGACTGGCTTACACACCTTCATAAGTATGTGCTCTCACTCACTGTGAGGGGGACTAATGCAATGTCCCCATGTAACAGAGGTATCTCCACTTAAATGGGTAGGACTGAGCAACCAGGTGAAGCTATAAAACATGGAAGGTATGGGGGCTCAGAGGGGACACACAGAAGAGAGACAGAGACATGTGGAGATGGGCTTGCTTCTTGGCTTTAGATTTGTACCAGGGACTTGGAGATGTGACAGGAGACATAGCAAGGAAAGATATGTAGATACTGGAAGAGAGAGTCACATGGGTGAGAGACACATGGGTAGGCTGACAATGGCAGACTTCATCTTATCTGGTACTTTGATTTCAATCCTTTCCTTACAGACTTGCCTGGCTCCTTCTGCCTCTTTCCTATGGATCCCTGCCAGAAGGTGCCTAAAACTTGTGACAAGTTTTTGGGCCACAGTAGCCCCACTTTTTGTTTGGCTGGGCATTTACCCTTTTCTCTTTATGCACAATAAATTCTATCAAAGTTCTTTTACACTAAGCCTCTTGTGTCTTTGTGCACACAGATTTCCAGTGCCCTTTACAGTGTGCAAGTTGGGGGTTTCTGGGCATCCCTTGGCACGCCTGCTAACAGATTTGGTTCCCTGACTGGGAAAAAGTCCTCCGTGGTTAGTCAGCACTATGAGGAAGCTTCCCCATGGAACTGACTACCATGAGCATGAATGTGGTTTTGTTCCTCTAGTATGTTTGTGTATCTCACTGACTCAGTTATGCGTATATTTGTCTTATATGGAGATGTTTCCTGACCCTTAGATTAGAAAGAACTGGCTTTAACATGTGCATACTTTGTGTGTATGTGTGCAATTCATTTCTAGTCACTGGTTTAAAGGTTTGATTTTGTGGAAATTGTTCTGTGCTAGTAAGTAGTTTTATTCAAAAGGTGGTGCTTGAAATCATGTGGCTAGATCTGAATGGTAAAGTTTCTTTGCTCAAGATGGTGTTTGAAACCATGAAGCTAGGTCCAAGATGGCAACTGAAGTTTCACAGCAAATTAGCTTTCCTTTTCTCTTCTAAGGTGTATAGTTTGCAAGCTAAGCCTTTGAGGCCACAGGGCTGGGTGCTCTGGAACTCTGAAGTTTTATTTTTTCCTTTGGTTTTATTCTAAGACTTTTTGCTTTTCTCTTTGTGCCATCCTTTGTTAGCATAAGTTCAGTACTGTGGCTTTGAGTTTTTATTCATCAGTGTTCCCTGAACTCTGCCTCCAGGGATACTACATGACAGCAGTGGTTCAGTAGTGATGACTTGAGTTAGCAAATTCAGGCCTGGGGCTATGGTAGAAGTCAATTTATGATTGAAAGTTAATGGTTGAGAGATCATCTTTGCAGCCCTAGTAGATTTTGGGGGTGATGGTTTTGTTAGGCCTTGTTGAGAAAAATTAGGCATTTTAATCTGGACTACATTTGAAAGGATTTGCTACTGAGAATTTTTGTCTTACCAGTTTGTTTTGGGCATATTTGCCATTTGAATTTTTGATTTGTTGGACTGTTGGTGAGTGACAAGGTTCTAAGGTCCTGACATCCTACTAAGGAATCTCAGTTCTGGAAAGCAATCTATTTGATGACTAAATCCCTCTGTGGGTACCAGAAATGCAATCCAGAATCTCCAAGTTCACGGGCAGATATGTTTTCAGTTGTACCAGCTTTTGATAACTCTGTTGCCACCCCTCCTTAGTCTGGGGTACTTCATTTGTACTTTGACTTTGCTTTTGCTCTTTCAGCTTCTGTCACAGAATACCCCAAGATTGATTTCAAATGAACACTGAAAACCCTGAGATGATAAACAAGGCCATGAGCCTCCTTTGCTTTAACTGGATTTTTTCCCGAAGTGATGCAGCGACAAAGTAGATGTCTCTGTCCCACCAAATAAGCTCTCCTATTTCCTTTCTTTACTCTCCAGGCTTAACAAACTTTGTTTTCTTCCATTCCAAGGTAAAAGAGCACCCTTAGGAAGATAACATCAGAATTGCTAACCACCAGGTGATAGCAAAAGCAAGCTGGCATCAACCAAAATCTCCAGAGCCTTGTGTTGTGAGGATGGACATGTTGACCCTTGCCCACCCCCCTCCTCCCCCTTGTAACTCTAGATAAATCCCCCTGCCCTCTGCCAAAGAGCAGGATGGTGTCTTTCACACGCTACTTTTCTGCCCTTAACAAATTAAACTACTTTCCTTCTCCTCAAACTCTGTTTCCTTTTAATGGCCAAGGGAACATAGACAGGAGGGTTTAGGGTAACAAAAGTCTTATATATGTAGGATGATAATTGGAACCATGTGACCTTACTCTTCAGCTGTAGGAAGTTGATTTTATTTTTTTAATGATTTTTAATTTTTGCAATTTTTTTGTTTATAGGCCTATGTTTTGAATTTTACTTTTGTATCTTTGTAGATTTTTTTCTAGCTTGCTACATGTATGGTTCAGGTGAATAAACTGCCTGGCTACTATGATGTTAGTAAAGCAAGAAAATACAGCCTTAGAAAACTAGGGTTTGTCCTGATAAGGAAATAAAGAAATAGCCTTGTCTTTGCCACACCATTTCATTTTAAAAATTTTTCCCTACTTGATAGAGTGGTCATAGGATCAAGGTTGCAACTATAAAATGTGGGAGCAAGAAATAACTAGAACTGTGTTTTTAACCTTTGTTAGCATTCCACAGGACCTAATGGAGCAGATGTCCCTTTATCCCAATCTGTCTTTAACCTCATGAAGGCAGTTGTATTGTCTGGTGATAAAGATGATCCATTAGTGCTGCACCTGTGTAACTTTACCGTGTTTGGGTTGAAGTATATAGTGTGGGAGGCATGTGCTAGACCAGTATTGCTGCTGCAATCTAGACCAGCACAGTGACCAAACCTAAAATCCCTTCAAAGGTAGAAAAGTTTGGTATAAATGGAGAAAAGGAAAAACAGCTATAGGAAAAGGAATGAATTGAAATGGGTTATGTGATGAGGGAAATTTAACATTAAATTAACATTTTAAAAGATGTTCAGAGCAAGAGATGACATTTTCTCCTAACTCTATTATACCAGATGCCTGACAGGGTGAGAGCATGTTTGCTGAGAATTCTCCTGCTTTTGGTACCTGACAAGATGAGAACGGAAACATGCAAACCTTGCCCTAGAAGAGTTATTCATATGATGTGATGTTGGACTGGACAGTTATTGACAGTTAATGACTGAATGAGAGTCTAGTAATATGCCAATATCTTTTGACTTACAATTACTTTGATTTTACAAATCTGTGTTTGAAGACCAGGGAGTGGGTTGTGATACTGTGATTTAGAGGAAATATACACATATTTGTTCATTCAGATGACTAAAATATATTTCTCATATATTTGGTCTTTATCCACAGTTCCTGGATCTTGGTGATCCATTTTTGAAGTTATATTGATTTTTCACTAGCTTACATTACTATCTAATTGTGTGTATTCCTTACGCACCCTCCACCAGCTCTTTACTACCAAAACCTCATCACTTCCCTGCTCCTTGAAATTTCTTAAATGATGAGTGTTAAAGATATCCTTAGCTATGCAAATGAAGGTAACTTTTGGAACCATCTGAGAGTGGGGGTGGGTTATCATAGAATCCAACTTGAAGAGAGGCCCCCTCTGACCTCCAGGATGGAGAAGTGGGAAGTCGACTGAGCTCAATTTCCAATGGTAAATGTCAAGTTTAGTAATGAAGCCCCCAGAAAAGATAAAAAGGAGGATTTTTGGAGAGCTTGGGGTTGGTGAACTTGAAGATTTAGGGGGGCATGGCACCCTTAAGAGAACATGAAAGCTCTATGCCTTTCCCCCAAATCTTGTCCTAAGTATCTCTTCCATCTGGCTATTGATTCTTATGCTTTAGTATCTTTTGTAATAAATTGTGTGATCTAATGAGTAAAGAGAAAAAATACTTTGGATGTGACAGCATGTAAGATGAACAAAGTGTAAATGTGAAGTATTCCCCTGGTAGAAAGCAGCATTATGCTTTAGAAGTTTTCTACTGCTACTAGATTTCTAATGTTCTGTTCTTTTTGAAAACAATGTGGACTGAGCACATTATAATCTTCTGTACATTCATGTCACATGCAACATTTTATATCTTCACTCTACTTAACCAAAATATACCTTTCATTCAATATTTAACTCTTTTTCCCACTTCCTCCACAAAGCCTTTCATGACTGCACATTTCATTCCGTAACAGGGTGGTCCCCAGGGAAAGGGGAGGTTCCAGGTTCCCTGCCCCGCCCAAGGAAGGGTGGTGCTGAGCAGGGAGGAGGAAAGCTGGAGAGGAGACTGGAGGAAGGAAGAAAGAAAGATGAGGAACAAGGAGACCTGGAGGAGGCACGAGGAGCAGAGAGACGTGAAGAAGCTGTGGTTGCTTCTTGGTCTTGGAGTAATTGAAACAGATGTGGGTGAGAGACCTTGCGGGAGGTTAACAATGACAGTTTTATCTTGATTTTGATTTTGCTCTCTGCCCAGAGGTGCTGAGCCCCTCTCCCCCTTTCCTATGGGTCCCCACCAGGAGGTGTCTTAGATTTGTGACAGGTTTTCAGGCCTCGGTGGCCCTGCTTTGGGCCAACCCTGTTTGGCTGGGCATTTACCCACGAGGGGATGAGTACTGCAGTGTTTGATTTGCATACTTCATTCTTTTTTTGTCTTTGTGGCACACTAATTTTATTAAAGTTCCTTTCCATTAAAGGTCTTATGCACTAGAGTATGTCTTGTCTTGATGCGGTAGATGGCAGAACCTATTTATTTATTTATTTATTTATTTATTTTTAACCTTTTACATTTTTATTTTATTTTTTTTAATATATGTTTTTATTGTTATTTATGTCTTTTACATTTTGTATTCCCCTTGGGTAGCCCAGAACCTATTTAGAGAGGGCAGGTTTGGGGGGTTCTGGGATGTCCCTCTCCCTGCCCTGTAACAATTATAACCTACTGTTGTAACAGGGTAATCCCCAGGAAAAGGAAGTTTCCAGGTTCCCTGCCCCATCCGAGGAAGGGTGGAGCTGAGCAGGGAAGAGAAGCTGGAGAGAAGACTAGAAGAAGGGAGGGAGGAGATCAAGAAGACCGAGAGGAGGCACAGGGAGTAGACAGACATGTGAAGAAGCTGCACTTTCTTCTCAGTCTTGGACTTGTACCAGGTATTTGGGGGGCATGGAAGAAGCCACTGGAAACAGACATGAGTGAGGGACATGTGGGGAGGCTGACAATGGTGGCCTTTATCTTGATTTTGATTTTGCTCTTTTCATCCCACACTTGCTTGGCCCCTTCTGCCCCTTTTCTATGGGTCCCCAGCAAAAAGTGCTTTACACTTGGGACAAGCTTTTGGGCCTCATCAGTCCTGCTTTGGGCCAAACCTGTTCGGCTGGGAATCTATCCACAAGGGGATGGGTAACATTGGGTGTTTCATGTGGAAACTATATTATCTATTCTTTCCCTTCCCTTTATTGCACAGTAATTTTATTAAAGTTATTTTCTATTGAAAATCTTATGCATTAGAGTATGTTTTGTCTTGATGTGGCAGATGGCAGAACCCATTTAGAGTAGGCATGTTTAGGGGTCCCTGGGTACCTATCACCCTTCTCTGTAAGACTATCACAGTATCAACTGCTTATACTTGTTATTTGCAAAGTAATACTTTCCTGCCTTGTGATTTTTCTCTTTTCTGATGTCCTTATTATTCCTAAATACACTGTAAGGTCACTATTGGGAGAGTCTGGTATTAAACCTCTTTACATTCCTGTGTCACCTAGAACACTGTTTTGAATACAACATAAATTCGCAATGATTATTTATTATGTTTTACTCCATTTCATTTTATAAGATTTATTTCTCTTTATTTCATATGCAAAGAAATCTGGTCTCATCAGTTTGTAAGTTTGTTCATACATATATCTGAATCAGCATTGTGTGCATATGAAGAGGTACACTCACAAACATAAATAATAGTGTCGTGATTATAGTTTCTTTTCTTAATGAACTTGATAAACTAGAATTTAGCTATTTCCACCACTTATCATTTCATTTAAATTATAGTTTGCTGCTTGTTATTGGAAAAGCACTATGTAAAAGATTTGAGGCACTTTGTTCAGAAATGCCATTGATTGTCTTTATTACTGGAATAACACCCTCCCAAATATAATAGCAAATAATATGATCATTGTCCTCGACAGCACCATTAAACTCGGCAGTGAACTACTTCAAATAGCTGTGAGTGTTAAACATTAGTTCAGTTATAAGTACGCTGTTTTTAACTGCCAAATGTGCACTGCAGTCTATCTGAACATTAAAAGCACCTTTGGAACAGAAACGTTAATGACCAGAACAAACTATTAAAGGCAAGAAAGAAAAGTAATTATTTTAATAGATAAAAGGAAACAGTAAACGAAGGCTCATATTTTAAAGAAAATGTCCTGAGTTCAAAGCACCATGAAGATAGTTAAGCTGTTATTTAACCAGTAATTATTTTCATTTGTAAAAATAATTCTCAGTGGGGAATATTAACATCTTTTCTAAACTTGACTTATTAAGCAAAACATCACACAAAGAGATAACGGGGCATGATCAGAAAGGAAAAAAGAAAATCATAAATGCGGAGG
This sequence comes from Scalopus aquaticus, assembly GCA_004024925.1. Lineage (NCBI taxonomy): Eukaryota > Metazoa > Chordata > Mammalia > Eulipotyphla > Talpidae > Scalopus > Scalopus aquaticus. The sequence continues at coordinate 22,613 of PVIJ01008387.1, read as the reverse complement.
CAAAAGGCTCTGCTATTGGTAGTGGTATGTTGGTAAAGGCGGTGACAGTGAGATACAAGTGTAATGTGTTTTATTGCCTCTTCCCAGTGCCACCAAGAAGTTAGCCTAGGAATCGGTTGAAACATTAAACAGGTAGATAAAGAACATGGAATATTTTTAAAATATCATGGTCTTGCAATGTTGATAGATCAAACTGATATTTAAATCAAAAAAAGTGTTTCAATAATCAAATCTTGATAATTAAAAAGACATTGAAAGAAAATAAACAATTATTTGCTAATAAAATATACTCGACTAAAATCAGATTTGTGGTAACCAAGCCAAAACCATATGCATTGTATACTAAAAAAATAATTTTCAGCATTTCATACTATCACAATTTTTTCCCTATAGGAATGTAACATTTTTGCACTAACATTAATTTCTAAATTTTACTCTGAAAATTTCGCACAGAAATACAACCAATGAATAAGAATGAATAAGAAAAGCTATGTTTTCTTATGTTGTAGGCATTCATATTTAGCCAAGGAACCAAAATTTATGATTGCTTCTTAGATATTACGGGAAACTCTCAGGTCATACTAAGTTACAACAGTGCGTTTTCAGGGCATTAAACAGGTTCTAATGGCTTCAAAATATAAAAATAAAGTAAGCATGTGACTTTGGGTTAGGAAGAATCATTAGCATAGTTACCAAATTTTAAGGTTGTGTAACAGTGCAAAGTTTGGGGAACATCTTGGTTCATGGACCCTCACCAATGAGCTTAGAACTGTGAAACACCACTCAGACTCAGGGTGCAACAACGGGGTTTATTAACAAAGGGAAAGCGGGGGAAAGGAAAAGAGTTTCTACGAGCACAAATGGTTGCTGTCCTACCCCAGGTCGTCTCTGCCATATCCAGTAGTCCAAGTCAAAAGGCACTTGTGCAATATGACATTGTCCACTTGATGAGAGCTGGAGCTGGTGGTACCCCAATAGTGGTTCACCAGGATCCAACTCATCAGCCAGAGGTGATAACAGGTGGTGCTGCTGAGGTGGCACTGTAGCAGCCAGCAGCGGCTGTCTGGAGACCCGGTGCCAGGCTAAATAGTGCTAGAGGCATCAACACCGGGAGGCGGTGCTGGAGAATTAGAAGCAGTGCACAGCTCTTAGAGGTGGTCAGACACAGGTCGGCAGTGCTGGTAAGCAGGCAGCAGAGCCAGAGGGCCAGGCATCAGAGTTATAGCTCTTAGAGATGCTGGGCATAAGCCAACCTCAGACAGTTCTTTTTAGAGTTGGTTCCAGGGGACCAGGCACCAGTGTACATCTCTTCCAGAGACACTGGGCAAGGCTGATGGTGCCAGTCAGCAGATGTCAGACATGTCTGGATCTGCAGTTCGAAGCAGATATCAGATGAAAAGATCTTGGAGCTCTGCTGAGGTTTTGAAGGTCTGCAAAGGTCTTAGTCTGGAAAGGTCTGTCTGAAGCCCCCTGAAGCCTTGCCTTACATCCCCTTCAGGGTCCAGCCTGTAAGCCTGATTACCCATTTACAATTCCTGCTATATTTCCAGGACTTGATTGGTCCCAGCAGCAGAGCTCAAATCTGATTGGTCTGTTTACTATTCCTGAATGGTCTCAAAACCTTGAATGGCACCAGTGGGAGCTCAAACCTGATGAGTCCATTGGGAGCTTGAACCTGATTGTTCCATTTACAAAACTGGCATGGTATTCAAAGCTGACACCCCACCAGCGTGTTCAAACATAACCTATGCTGAGGTGTGGTGGTCTTGAGTTAGCAGTGGGCCCTGCAGCAGAGACTGGCATGATAGTGTATTATACTTGTGGGCGACCTACAGTAGAGTTGGGGCATGGGTCCCACTGGTTGGAGCACAGGCTGCCGTGGCCATCAGCTCCTACCAGATTGTGAACTGAGCTCAGGTGCCCCTATAGGCCTCAGGGCACTATAGACCTCCCTCCGGCTCACATCAGGGTCAGGCTGTCAAATCCAGACACAGCAACGCCTGTCACGCCTGTGGTATCAGGAGCCACAGAGGTTCTGTTACAGTTGAATTTGTGAAGGGAATTTTAATTTACGTAGACAGATTTTAAGTTCCTAGGTAGTTGGAGATAAACTTGTGTAGTTCGTGTACTTCTATAGAAGCACCTGATTGAATATTCCACGTGTGTAAGCTTTTAGGAGAATTTCCTTAAAACAACAATAACAAATATTACTGTCCCATATAATAAGGAGGAAAATCTCTCTGGGAATTCTATAAATGTCTTTTACCAATCATGTGATGGTCTTAAGGCAACCCAGGGTTTCTTTTCACATTGTGTTTTTAGTGAAGCCATTTAAGCACACTAATTCTATGCAATGGAAGCAGAAATATATCCTGGTATATATATTTCAGGGTTTAAAAAGATAGAATAACCTAACAATGACTTTTCTCTCTCCGTTTCCCACCCTTTCTAAATATAGTCTTCTATCAACACTACTCCCAGATGAGGGGGAAAGCTACCATACCTTCTTTTTATAATTTCACAATCCCCATATTTTTATTATTTCATCAGTTATATATAATGAAAATGAATGGGGACTTTGAACTCTGCTTGAGTACTGCTCATACTTTTACAAGAATGAAATTGGGAACAATGAAACAAAGAATAGAATATTTAATTGAGGCTGACTTCTAGCTTCTTATTAAGCATGGCAATTAAATGTCCTAATACAAATACTTGTTCTGATTCAGTCATCAAGCATTCTTGGTTGTTTTAGTGAACACAACATTGTACAAAGCACTATAGTAATAGTAATAATTATACAAATGCCAATGCCTATGTTAAGTGCTTTATATTTACTCTCACCCACACCGTAAGTATCAAATTTCTAGCTGAGAAAATGGGCACTGAGAGAGCAAAGGTGCTTGCTCAAATCACAAGCAAAGATTGAAGTGAATTCAATTCTGTCTGACTCTTGAGTGTGAGCTCTTAACAACCATCTCTTAATGACATAGCTAATACCTGGTTTGTGGTATATTTCACCTTTCAACATTTCATGAACCCATAAAGAAATATTCCAAAAAAGAAAAGACTATAGGATGATGGTTTCTGAATTTTCTTTTCAACAAAGATTCTCAGTCATGTTTGCTAACAGGGACATAAATAAACTATGTGTTTAAGTAGGTGAATGGGATTCGGAAGCCAAGATACAAAAACCATCGTGTTGAGCTGTATTGAGTGGTATACGCATCTACTTAAAAACAATGTAAAATGCAGTCTTCCACAAAAGAAGCAGAGTCATGAGAAAACTTGGGTTTCGAGTTTTGTAAACGCTGCATTTTCAATATTAAGATGTCAGTCTTCATTCACTCTTTGACAGGGTTGTCAATCAAACTGCAATCTAGTTTTGTAAGATTTTAAACAGCGATCAAAGCAATGATACTGCTGAGTTAACATTATCTTTCCACTTAAACACTTCACACTGTAGCATCAATATTAACTTAAAACTATTCTTTCAAAGCAAATAAAAACCATAATTTCTACATCTACTTTAGATATTTGTGAAAGTGTCTTGAATTTATATTTTTAAGGAATTGTAATGTAGAAAGCTTTTCAGTATCTATCTTTAAATCACTTGTATATTTTGTTTAGTAATAGTAACGTAGTTACACATGGAATGTCATTTTTATTCTTACTTTAGATAAATTACAAATAAAAGACATCATAAATCAATTTAATAAGTTAATAAATTCAGCCAACAACAGCAGTAGAAATACAATTTTAGCAGTTTCACCATCAAGTTGACTTGTAAGCAAAACTGAGTCCAATTTCTGGATACTATCTTATCGTATGTATAGTTTTAAGCAAGCCACATAATATTTCTATAACTATAATATGAAAGATTATGATCACTTTTGTTCTGTCGTTCAAAAGTGTTACCTTTTAAATGTTGCCATAAACCAAAAATGTGCCACAAAAATTACCACTATATAGGATGTAAACATTCCCTGATACCAGAGGAATCTCAGAGAGTTTCTCATATCATTTTGGGTGTGTAAATCAATAAGAGCCTCATGTCATTAAAATAATAAATGTGTCCCCTAAACATAAATGACTATCTCCACCTACTCTGATACTGACAAGATTATGAAAATGTCTATGTCTTTGATTCCTTTATGATTATATCACTGTCTACATGATTGTAGATATATGCTACTTGAATTTTAAAAATCACAAAATAATGTTTACACAGTTTATATAATCTCACATGAGTTAGTAATAGACATATCCTGGCATTATGCAAAAAATTATTTGGGAAATATTCAATATACTTTTAAGTTATATAGATCTATCAAGTTCCTTTTATCATAAGGCTACCAAATTCACTGCAGTATCAATTGTTTTCAATAATTGCAAGCAAACTCCTTCTAGACCGTACTGGATTTTCTGCCACATAAGAAGAGATTATGAGAAAAGTATGTACTCTAATTTAAACACAACTGACAGTTTTTAGTGCTTAACCTAGAATTAATTTTAAAAACTTGCAGAATTAAAAAGGAAAACTAAATATATTTAATTTTGGAAATCAACATTACTAATTGTGAAATTCAGCCAAAACCACAATTTTTCTCTTTGCTGTTCATATTTAAAATTTGGTGGTCTTACAAAAAATGCACTAATCACTTTAGAATTATCAAACATGGTGAGAGAATTAATGTTTAAGTTTGGCTTGAAGTTATGAATGATCTGTTTCTTAAAAATACTATCCCATCCCATACCTCTACCTTAGAGGGAAGATCTATTTTATGATATATTATAGCAATAGTAGAGGCAATTATTCTACATATGAACGAAAGGCAGGAAAGGAAAATCCATTAAAGGAATTAATCCAAACCAACATATTCTTTTAACTGCAAAATATATAATCTTGATATTGTTATCCTTTCTAATTGAGTTCCTAAACTACATTGATCTGCTGAACTACATCATGCCCTTAAATCTCAATTCTTCGAGTCAACACAGGTCTAGCTTTTCCCATTTAATACTGCAAATGACCAATAAATTTACCTTTCCAAAAGTGTATTGATAACATAACTTTAAAATAATTAACCCTTTACCCTGAAAATCCTGACATTGCATAGCTATGTCCTCCTGACATTTCCTGCCATTTTATCTACAAATCTCTAAAGGTTGAACACTTTTTTTGCAGGAAGAAATAAACAGTAGTCTCACTGTTCAGGAGATATTTTATGAAGATCATCAAGCAGTGCGCTATAAGGCAAGAATGCTGCACACTTGGATTCAAATTCTGGTCATATTACCTAACCTTCCTATTTCCCAATTTTCTCACACAGTTCCTTGAATAGAGCCCACCTATTTTGCCTATTTTTTTTCTTGATCTCTAAATTCTTCAATGTAAATAAATATAGCCCAGACTACTTGAATTAGCCTGAGATTTAAATATCCCAAAGAGAATTTACAAGGTGACAAATAACAGAAAATGTCAAATTTAGAGTTGATATCAGTGTCTTACTCTTTAATTCAGTTAATATTAACTGCAGTAGAAATCTCTAAAAGCCTGCACTCTATTTATGAAAGTAGATTCTCAGAGTGTCCACTCAACCACATTTCCAGCAAGTTTCCTCCTTCCTTGATATTTTCCAGGGAAAATACAAATATCATTTGAATACTTAAAGGTTTTCTTCCCCCCCCTCTGATATTTTGCTTAAACAAGGGAGGACAGAGAAAAATATATGTTTAAATAATGTCACAAGTAAAATACAAATTAGTAGCATTATAGGAAATACATAATGCCCTAAAGCTTTCTGTCAATTAATTAAACCACCATTCACATCTTATGCAGTCTAAAAGTAGATAAACTACAGGGTTTCAAGCTTTGATGATATCTATTTTCCCATAATAGTGATATTATATTGTCAATTAAATTATTAATGCCAGACTATTCATTAAAGAAAATTATTCACTGCAGTGATTCATTGGATATAGCTCAAATCTGCAGAAGATTAAGCAACTGTGTTTAGGGTGTGGGTGGATTTGTTTCAGGAAAACTTGTTTCTATTACTTTATAAATTAGGGAGGGAGAGAGTTTAAACGTACCACTAGAGTACAGCAAACCATACTGACTAGCTGCTGTTCTGGCCACCAGCTATCAATTTGTTTCCAATTTAGGTATTAAGGAAATTAATAAGACTTTGGGCTGAGTACTCCTAGGAGGAAGAATAAATCCTTAGACTGATGATGGAGAAAAATAGGGAAGTTTAGAATTAGTAAAAGCAACTCAATAAACAACAAACTTATTTTTAGTATCAGGAGAATTGTCAAGGAATTGGTCCTTGAAAACCTGGTTAGAATTTCAATAGGTAAAGCGGGAGTATGAGGCTTTACCAAATTTAGTTAATAGCATGAACAAAATAGCAATATGTATATAATATACAAGTAGAAATGTCTGGTACACAGTAAGTGAAAATTTGTTTATCTAATTTGGTACAGAAATAGAAAATATATCTGGAGACAGATTTTTAGAACATGTGGCAAAGGCAGTGGTGTATTGGAACCAACCCACAATAGCACGTGACAGGTGACTTTTCGCATTTCTTCCCTTTTCCACACTCCATGATGTCATATTTTTACTTTAAACTTGACATGGTTAGAATAATTTATATCACAAAAATTTAGCAAATTCTTCAAATCAGGAATACTTATTTATTGAGAGCCAGTTGATGAGCACTTTAGGACACTACTGTGTCTAGAAATGTGAATGCCAGGGTCAAGAAAGCAAAGAAGTTCAGTATAGAAATCATGTGATTTGGAAGTCATTCCCTTAGATCTGGAAGTTAAAATCATAGGCGTGGACAGGATTTCTAAGAAATAAGGTATTTAGAGAAAGAAGAGTTCTGAGGAAAGATACTGGAAAACATCTAAACGTAGAGGCAGGAAAGAAAGTTACCTTTAAAATATAGTGGGGAAGGGCCTCCCTAGTTTTGCAAGGGCTTAAGTCTCAGCACTATGAAGCTATCCAGAGCCACTGCAGCACGAGTTCAATCCCCGCCAGGGAGCTTCCCACATGGAGCAGCAGACCGCTCCTGCCTTGCCCGCTGCTCCCCTCAGCAGTGTACTTCAGTCAGTCTGCCTGTTCCGCTCCTTACTCTTTCTCTTGTGGGTCCTCTCACCACCCCCTCCCCCACACCTCTGCCCTGCACCCTAGTTCTTGTATGCATAAATAAATAAATCTTTATAATATAAAATAAAATATAGTGGGGAAAAGAAACGAAAAAGGAAAGTAGAGGATCAGGATAGAGTCAACTCAGAACAAAAAACCTATCAAGATAAAGGTAGGCCAGTAACAACCCCTGGAAATCTGACTGTAGATCAGAGGCTACGAAAGCGGGAGGGAGAAAGGAGAGACCAAAGTCGGGAGGGAGCACAAGGACTCTGGTGGAGGATTTATGGGTGGTGGGTGTAGTGTGGTAGCATCACCTGAAGAGGGAGAGCCTGTCCCTCTAAATCGTATACAACATAGTAAACCAACACTATTTTAATTATATATACACACATATATACATATGTATACACACACACACATATACTTGAAGAATGAAGTGATAGTGGTGAAAGACATTAGCTTTTGAGTATCATTTAGATATAAAAAGGCCCTGGGAAAAAATAAACCCAAATAACATGCCAGAGTCATGTAGGTCACTTGGTTTCTATACATTTACTACATAACCCATAGCTTTAGAAGTATTTTGCATATTGGAAAACAAAAGTTCACTACAGATCATGAATAGAATGGGTTTTTTTTTTGTAGATTGAAATTGAGGTCTAGAATACCTCATTTTAAATAGTAATTCATATATAAAAGTAAATCATTAAGTAAAAACTTAATTCATAGCCATCATGTTAAATATTATGCATTAAATTTGGTGTTGCTATGGATTTACCCTGGAGTATTTCTTTTTTTAAATTTTTTTTATTATTGTTATTTATGTCTTTTACATTTTGTATTCCCCTTGGGTAGCCCACCACCAATTCACCCGGGATCCATCTCCATGGTCCCTTGTATTCTTTTCTATTCCATTTTGTGCCCTTATCCTCACCCCCCTGCCCCGCTGAGTGTCTCTCTCCTATTTGGTTTCCCTATAGTCCTGTTATAAGTGAACCATTCGATATTTTTCTTTTTCTTTTTGGCTTATTTCACTGAGTATGATTCCCTCTAATTCCATCCATGTCACTGCAAATTGCATGTGTTTATCTTCTTTGAATGCTGAATAGTATTCCATTGTGTATATGTACCACATCTTCTTGATCCAATCATCTATTTTTGAACATCTGGGTTGCTTCCATACCTTTGCTATTGTGAATAGTGCTGCAATGAACATACGGGTGCATGTATCCTTTTGGATTAGTGTTTTTGTGTCCTTTGGGTAAATTCCCAAAAGTGGGATTGCTGGGTCATATGGGAGCTCCATGTTTAGGAGTTTGAGGAATCGCCATACAGCTTTCCATAGTGGTTGGACCAGTTCACATTCCCACCAGCAGTGTAGAAGAGTTCCTTTTTCTCCACATCCTTTCCCGCATTTGTTATTGCCTGCATTTTTAATGTGTGCCATCCTCTCAGGTGTGAGGTGGTATCTCATAATGGTTTTTATTTGCATTTCCTTGATTATAAGTGATGGTGAGCATTTTTTCATGTATCCGTTGGCCATTTGCTTTTCTTCTTTGGAGAAGTGCCTTTTGAGCTCTTCTGCCCATTTTTTGAGTGGGTTATTGGCTTTGTTGAGTTGTGTGAGTTCCTTGTAAATTTTTGTTATCAGTCCTTTATAAGATGTATTGTGTGCAAAAATCTTTTCCCAGTTGGTAGGGTGTCTGTTAGTTTTTGTTAATGTCTCTTTTGCTGTACAGAAGCTTTTTATTTTGATGTAATCCCATCTGTTTATCTTGTCTTTCACTTCCTTCGCTTTGAGGGATGTGTCTTTCAAGATTTTGCTGAGATGTATGTCGTGTAGAGTTTTGCCTATATTTTCTTCTATACATTTTATGGTTTCAGGTCTTACATCCAG